>CAJNIZ010016903.1:55105-89616 GCA_905231905.1 Symbiodinium pilosum
GTCTTGGTGGTAGCACTTGAATGTCTAAAATGTGGAGAATGGAACAAGCTGCGCTGGGACACGACCTGCTTGTATGATCCATATCTTATTGATGAACTGCCCGCTATGCCGGGTATGGATCGGCTTGTTTGGGAAGGCTCCGCAACTGCAATGTGCAGCACAGCTAGATAGGGGTTTCTGAAAAACGCGCGGCGTCCCCTATGAAGGATTCTGTACGGATCATTTTGAGAATGATTTAGTTAATACCCCGTGTCTAGTTTCCCGTGTCTAGTTCTTGATGGACCCCTCTCCCTATAATCCCCTAAAACTCCTTATGTGTCCCTCGGGCCCCCTTGTTTGGATAAGCTTTGTTTATCCCTTCTGAGGCATTGCTGTTGGAGGAGATGGCAGGCACCTTAGCAGGACAGCTAGTCAGAGGCTGGAGGTCAAGATGTTCCCTGGGAGTCCAAGTACCTATTTATCAGCCCTAAACAGTCTCCCTTTGCAAAGAATCTGGGGCTCAGAATACGAGATGAGGCAGCAAGACTACATGTGAGTGAACTTAGCCAGGTCGTTGAGTGAGATGCTATGACAGCTGGTGGACGTCTGGTGTGGGCTGCTTCGCTGTCCCTAAGCCCCTGCTCCAAATCCCAGACTGCTGAGTCCGTTCGGCGTGTTGAAGAAGGCCAGCGTGGCAAGCAACAGGAGGACAGCTTTGCACCAAAGCACAATAGTTTGCAGACCTGAAGGGTCTTTATGCCTGCTTTTTTCTTTCAAGTCTGCCGTGTTGGTGTTGCTTTTAACTGTATGATCCACTTGTTGCAGGAAAGGGTCGGTGTTGTTTGTCAAGTTCCGCGTGTCAAGCCCTAAGGGTGCAACCCTTGTAAAGGTTAGTGTCTTGTTGGCGGACACAGCACTCTGTATCTGTTTCCAGTATTAGCTCCAGCTTTGCGCGATGCACAGTCGGCAGTTCCCCGAGTTACTGGCAGCAACATCTTGAACACGCTCCATTCTCTTGAGAGTCAGCCGAATACTGCCATCATGATAGATGGTGCTTTGGCGGCAGAAGCGAGAACAGTAGTCAAAAGTACTAGCACGCAATCTTATTAGCGGCAGCAGCAGCAACAGGTTTTCCTCTGGAGGAGATCCGATCTCTCCGCGCCTCCTTGGTTGCAGAGCGCAAGCGGCGGGAAGATGCTGAGGCTTCCGTGATGGAACTGTCGTTTTTATTCTTCCTTTTGGCATAGTGCAAGGAGCTTGGAAGTTGAAGGAACAATGTTGCGAGGCCAGAAGGAATGATCTTTTCCTCCATTGTCCCGCTCACCCCTGCCCCAATGGCTTTCACTAGTTAGCAGTCGTAAGATTCCTCAACGTGTTTGGGCTGAGGTATGCGTATCGTGAACCTGGAAGCGCTAGTGAGGATTTTACGTATGTAAGAGCCCGAACGTCAGGCAAATTTGTGGATTCGTTTATTAGGCGGTTGTGCTGAAGGCGGTGGTCTGTGATTTTGTGTTCCGCGTTGACGTGGTGACAGGTATACACACACACACACATGAGAGCCGACATTTTTCACTTGCAAATGCTTTCGGGCAACGTCGCGTGTAGACATGTGTAGACTTGCAGCCTCTGCTAGAACTCGCTCAGTAAGTTGGTTGCACCAAAGCAAGCAAACCCGAAGTTGAAGTGGTTTGAAAGCGTGTCCGCAGGCACTGAGCCGCGAGCGCTTCGAGGAGATCAGGCGTCTCAACGGATATCTTTGGATAGCCTGACTACGGTCGTATTCGCAGCAAAGCTGTTTCAGAATGAGTGATACGCTCTTGAGAGAAAAAAGGCTCCCCCAGATTAAGCCGGCGTTTGCAAAAGGTCTTGCAGGACCTGTCGGACACTGGGCTTGCGTTCGAAGGATATCGTTTTTTGAGGTGCATCGAACTGAGAATGAGACGCAAAGTTTTCGTATCATGCGAGAAGGTTGTCAGCGAGAACTTCTCCCGTAGGGTAAGTGTGACCGGAGATTGACATACTCTTCGTTAAGCATACTGTACTGTACTGTACTTTTTTCAGTAACCTTATAAGGT
Organism: Symbiodinium pilosum; assembly: GCA_905231905.1. Lineage (NCBI taxonomy): Eukaryota > Dinophyceae > Suessiales > Symbiodiniaceae > Symbiodinium > Symbiodinium pilosum. The sequence goes on from CAJNIZ010016903.1 coordinate 57,160, forward strand.
GTAAGGTTCAGCTCAAGCTGTTAGGCTTGCTTCTACTCCGATTTGGAGCGTTAGTGGTGTGTTTAGTTGCATGTGCTCTGTTTCATATACATATGTATGTTCACTACATACTGTCTGAATTTCTATTTTATCATTCTCATGTGTTTTGTTGGGGTGGTTCCGCTCTTGCCAAGCTTCAGAAGCCCGACTGTGAGCAGCCAAATCGTGATCTACCCAGGATGTACATCTCGTTTTCAGAGACTGCTGGTCTTGAAGCAATAGCGGCCCTGAGATGCAAGGTTTGCATGCGTAGGGCTTCTGAAGTGCTACCTGTGACATGGCGAAGCGCACGCCCGGGTTGCCTACACGGATAAGTTTGTGTGCATACTGCATATATAGACTATGGACGAAAATTCTGCTTGAGGGGCCACTGCCTGTTCCATGCTCGGCAGGCAAAGTGTTCGAACACGCAAGGAGGCAGAGGAATCGGCTGAAGCGTCCAGGCCAACGGCGACTTGGGGTGTTCAGGCTTTCTCCATGAAGACTATCCGCTAGCCCTTCTCTTGAGTTCGAGTGTGGGTGATTTGGGATGTACATTTCCGCACCAACAGAATGCGAGGTGTGTTGCCGTTTGCAAGCTCACTCGACACGGTAAATTCCTCTAAAGCCTCTGAACCCGAACCCCCCGCCTCCGAATAACTGAATCACCAAATCTACTTCCCTAAAGGTCCAATACCCCAAATGAGAGGGTTTTGGGCAGCCAAAACCATTCAGATGATGCTATTTGGGGCCTAATTCCGTGTGATACTTGAAACCGAAACTCGGCTCAGGCAAAATAGCCAGGAGCGCTGGAGGAAACAGAGGCCCCAGATGGCTCTAGTTCCCAAATGAAGGGGGCATAAGGTTATGTTGGGCTCTGGAGGTATCCATAGGGATATAGTCCCCCTTAAGTAGATAGAATATGGCTTTGGGTATATTATAATAAGATCCCCATATACTCCATATTCTATCTACTTAAGGGGGACTATGTAGTTTAAGGCTTAAATGGCAAGGTCCATGATCGATACCACATTGAGTTTGTAAGGCATGTTCAGCTTTTCTGACGGCCTCCTGGGAATCGATACGGGCTGATGGTCTTGTTTATAGTGCTCTCAGGGGCTCCCTTGGGTTGAAAGTTGAAAACCCCAAGCTCGAATCCCATTTGGGTTAGGAGTAATAGGTGAAACTCTCTGGGCTTCACTGGTACTTGCTCAACCTCTCAGAAACAGGAGTGAACACACACAGATCTGTCTTACCTAAACCCCTAAAGTAGGTAAACTAGTGGCCCAAACCACTAAATCTGGCCCCAAAGGCAATTATTCTGCATACTTTCGGGGTTCAGGTACGCTTTAGGTAGCCTCCCTGCCTAAAAGCCTACCATGCCTGGCCCCGGCCCAACTTGGGCATCTTTCAATTCCTCCCCAAATCCCCAAAACAAGACTTGTACAAGGATACCGAAGGCGGGACCCTCACACTGGAGACACCCCTAGTGTAGGCCCTATGCGGGTACTTCTCAGAAACCTCTACATACTCCCTTGGAAGGACACCCAGGATCTCTAAACGATCGATATTCCTGGGGTCCCACTGGCCCCGTAGTTTGAGACACCCCCATGTTGCCTCATGTTGCCTGAAGCGGCAACAGGTCTCTGGAGCGCGAAAATCGACAGCTTCGGGAGCCTTTGCCTTCGGCCGCATGTGAAATCGATGCTGTACTACTCCTAGCTAGGGGTTCCCCAGAATAAGGGGTACCCTTTTTGGGGTCCCTAGAAATAATAAATAATAAGGATTATCATGATTTTCGGTCTATATTGGGGTTCCTCACTTCTGGAATCTCCAATTTCAGTACACAGGTTATCCAACATCTACTCTGAGACAGCTACCAGGACCCTCCTTGTACCCTTAATTGGGGATATATGGTCCCTAATAGTAGGTACTTAGGCCCTATAATAGAGGGTAGGAGGAGGGTCTAGGTACAGTAGTGAAGTCCTCCTCTGGCTCTTCTCCACTCTCTGGTCGAATTGCAATCCACCGGACAAAGCTGAACGACCACATGCTCAACCTCACCCCTGGTAGTGGTTTACATGGAAATAGTAGATTACAGTATATTTTAGTATATTATAGTTTATTAATTATAGCATAAATTATACCATAGTTTAGTATGTTATGGTATATTCTAGTAACAGCCACAATAAAGCCCCATTTCAGGCTTTGAAAAACACTTTGACAGATTTCAGGAGCGCCTTCAAGGCTTGCAAGAAGCCCATAGCGAGCTTAGGAGCCCGGAGGCCCAGTATGGCCTCAGCGCTTCGGGTTTTGGGTTTTGGGGTTTACATTGTAAGGTTTGTAGGGCTTACTTGTAGAGTTTCAAGTTAGGCTTTGGGGGTGTAGGGTTTGAAGTTCAGGATATGGGAGTTTGAGGTTCTAGGACGTGGGGTTAGATTCGAATCATCTTGCTACAGGTCGAAGATATGGTAGTTGAGCAAGGGTCCTACTCCAATAAATGGCCATTATGGAAGACATTTCCCCCTGTATCTTCCAATTTTTGATTTTTGACCTAAAGAATACCTGGATAATTTCCTAACAGGACCTTACGGTGCTTTTTTACGGAAATATATTGGTTTCTAGGGGCATACAAGGGTATCCTTTGATAACTTCATTCGTCCCTTGCAACCAACCTGGCCATACAACCACCAGGGGCATGATAATCATGTTTACATACAACTATCCTGCTCTGGTGGTTCAGGGTGTACGACATGCGAATTTCCAACCTGCCCTCCCATCTCTGAAGCCTCTGGCATCCTTTTTTCTCGCCCCACAGATTTCCCAAGCCTCTCCGAGTCCAAGGCCTGCGTGGGGAGCTGGAAGAAGCACAGAAAGAGAGTGGGGAGCCTTGATGCAAGCTTGTAATCCTGTTCGAGGCTTCAAGCTTTCGTATCTGCGCGGGCCGAGTTGGGGGGGGGGGGGGCTCAAGACTGTGGGCTACTCAAGGTATATGGCTTTTGCTGGCATCCAGGGGCTCAAGAACATTCGAGTATCGGAAGAGAAGTCTGGCTTCACGAGCAAGCATGCTCTTTGTGGTGGTTCCGGTTGAGGCAGTCCTTCGGGCTTGTTGGATTATGCTCCCTGGCATTTATGATCCGTATTGCCGATGCTCATCAGGGCTGCTACATTATAGCACACGCTGCACGCATGGACTAACGGCCCATCGGTTCAAGCGAGCCCAAACAAGCGCTTGACTAAAGAAACAAAACACATCCGTCGCTGAGCATGGAAGATCATACGTAATCAATTGGCCACCTACAGATGTGAGGTGGGCATCCTCACTCCAAGTTCCAGGATATGACATGCATAGGACGGCTTCTCGTTTCCCAAACCAAACCCTTCACTAGATTTCACTTCTGGAAGCTTCCGAACCCTCAAGCCCTGTGCCCTGCGTATACCCGAGCCCTGCTGTTGTAATTTGGAATGCGCCTGGGCAGCCGCCTTTGGCGTGCAGTGCCCAGTTCTTTGGCCAGCAAGTTTGGGAGTTGGGGTTTTGTTGTCTAAAGTTTCGCGAGGAGGGGCTTAATACGGGTCCAGGACTTTGCGATTGGGGGGGGGGTTGAGGGCTATAGGGTCTTAGGGGTGCAGGTGTCTAGGGATGTGATGTCGTCCGGGTGCTTCTTGGCTGACAGGAGCATGGATTTGTATTTTGAGACACGCGACCGTAAGGAGGATTTCTCTTCTTCCCAAGGAGATACCTCGTTGAAACATCTTTCTTGTGTGGCAAGTTGTGGGGCAGACACAGAGGCTCTCAGAGACTCTGGGTACAAATGGAAGTTTCCCAAAATAGGGGTACCCCAATAAGACCCCAATATATTATGATCCTTATTATGGGGACCCCAAAAATGGTACCCCTAAATCTAGGAAAGCCCCAAATAGCGGGACAGTTCCAGTGCAAGAGCCTAGCAGATATCGCCTCTACCACCCAGCGCCTGTTCGTCGCAAAGCGAAGCTCATATGAACTGTAGTCTAAACTGCTTAAAGGCAGGTAATCTAGGGGGTTATCTAAGGTTCTGCTATAGGGGTTATTGTGGGGGATACCAGGAGTTACGTAGACTATAGCTCATAGAGGTTTGCATTCTTGTTTTCAACTTGGATGGTTTCCTTGCCGTGGAAGGGTTGTGTGGGAGTGGCCAAAAATATTGAGCTTGTAACAGGCCTTGTGCGATCCTCCCACAACAAGAGGTGAGCAATGGAGGGTTGGTTCTGCGACAAACTCGTTTCACAACGAGGCCTTGTTGATTTCGAATATTTAGCCCAGGCTCCCGGCAAAGGTTTGTCACAGGGCGGCAGGGGTCTCTGCGACAAAGCGGTATTCGGCGCACTCCAAAGTATGAATGCTTCTTTGATCTGTGGGTGCTAACACGATTGGTTTGGGGCTCACAAGGCTCGGGGGTTTGGCAGAGCGATTTGTGTCGTTTGTTTGTAGAGAATGACAATGCTTCAGCAGTAGCCTCTTGCCAAGCCATTAGCCTTCTGTATACAATAGCAGAAGGCTGCCCCTTAACCTCAACATGCACACACAAAAAAGCCCCACACGCATTAAGACCAAACCCCCAAGTTTTGAATGTCCCCTGTAAGGTCCGAAGCCAAGAGGGGTTGTTGTATGTGATAGCGAGGAACCTGCAGCGCTGGTATGAGGTGTATAACATCTTCACATGGCATGAGGCCAGCTTGCAAAATCGCAAGGGCTTGAGACCCCTGAGGGCACACTTGCAGCTTACGAGTGGAATTCCTATGGAATCCTAATAAAGGACCCCCGCAATCCCCTTGCAATCCCGACATAATGTGCAATTTTTTGCTTCCAAACCACCACCCCCCCCCCTCCCCCGCCAAAACCTCCCGTGGAAGTGGTTTATGACGCCTGGGAAACCTCCCAGGTGGGGTGCAAGGGTTGGCCGCCGCAGTGCGACAAACACCCTGGCGGCTGAGCCTGGACCATCGCGAGGCGCTTTTCTTGCTGGGACCTAGACGCAGCTTCAAGGTCGAAATTAATCAAATCTTAGTGGTAAGACCACACTAGATGCCGTGTGGTACTGGCAATGACCAGAAGAAGGCCTCAAGCAGCGCTTCGATGTGTGTGTACATGCTGATCCCTTCGTCCACCATTTGCAAGTTGGGGCTTTCAGAGTCGCTTGTCGCAAGCTTGTAAGTTGTGAAGCTGAAGGAAAATCGCTGCTTTCTCTCCTGATGTTCCGCGAACTCCTCGCCCTCACTTACCATGCATTTATGCGAACATCGTTGCTCCTCGACACAACCACCACCTGAATTGGGATCGCAATATTGTCAGGAGCCTACGTCCTATCATAAAGCACCGAAGATTCATGAAATCCTGCGCAACCCACAGGATTTTTTCGCACATTTGGAAAAGACCAGCTAGTCTCCACAAATTTAAACGATTTCCTGAAATCTGGGCATGCCTCACTGAGTCCGGCCCTGATTACCATATCTTAACAAGCTGAAAGCCTCGATCCTGGGCACGGAATCGCCACGACCCTCAACCTTGGTTCACGCAGGGCTTACAGCGATGCCTCAAGCTGTCCACAGAACCTTGGGTTAAGCCATTTGTGGCGGGAGGCAAGCATCCAAGGTGTTAAGCCCTTTTTCAAAGGTCTTCCTTGTACAGTGCTTCTCTCTTTTGACCTTTATTTAAAAGTGCGAATGCATGTTGACAGGATTTCTCGTTCCTGTTGGTGCAAGGTTCTAGCGGGTGTGTTGTCAAATCAACCTCAGTTCATACGTTGCCCTGGGACAACTGGGATTTCTGAGGGCTTGGGGATGCACACTTTTCTTGAAGGATGGATCTTTTCAAGGGGTTCATTTTGGAAGGGCTCATTTTGGGGTACAGGGGCCTGGAGTTTGTAAAATGGCCATTCGCGCATAGGGGTCACGTTTGACCTGCAAAGGAGATGTGCAGGACATTGCCCATGGAACGGGAGCCCCAAATCGGCCTTTTTTCTCGTTGCCTCCTGCACCGGAAACGTCTACTGTCGTAGTACTGCAATTGCTCTTTCCTGGTCTAGGCTGCATTGGTAAAACCATCCTTGATGATGCCTGCGGTGGAAGCCTGCAGGTAGGATTCTACTTCGGAATCCAATTCAGAAAATCTAGATTATGTACATGCTCATGCTATCCTCCGCTTAGCTCAGTATCAAAGCTCCCTGCGACTTCCTTCGTTTTAGTTACAACATCCTTCCATCTACATCTCGATGCATGCGTCATGCAAATGCATCAGAAGTCCCTAAAAGGCATGTAGGCCTAGTCACGGAATGAAACTGTGCCCTGAACCTTGAGCCCAATTGAGTTCTTTTGTAGACCTTCAACGCAAAGCCCAAGACTAAGACACAATCTCCTATATAATCCAGTTTTCATATCATTTTCCATTTCTTGTCCATTTGATTCTCCAATTATAAGGGGTAATATCCCTATGTACCCCTTAAAGGAACCTAGGGTTTCCATTTGATTGTCCATTTGATTTTCCATTTTCTTTTCCATTTGATTCTCCATTATTATGGGGCATACTAGCAGTTTAGACCCTAATGATTGCTGAGGAGCAGCTCCTAAAGTCGCTCACTACACACCTCGGAGGCACCAGTGCATGAAAGTCCTATGGGTTTTTGCAGGTTTATTGTCCCCCTTAAGTAGATAGAATATGGGGCATATGGGGATCTTATAATAATATACCCAAAGCCATATTCCATCTACTTAAGGGGGACTATAGGGTTTGGGAGCCAGATGAAATTCGACATAGAGACAAAATAAATGGTTCATGGTCTCAAGATGCAACTTACCCTTTTAACCAATGCTTCCGGATTACCTTAGTTTGCCTTTTGTCTGCAGCGCTTGGTGGAAAATGCCAAATGATGTCACATAATCCATCAGCAGACAGGCCCAATACAGCCTTCACATATTCCCTATGAAAGCAACATGTACTGCAAACCAAGCTATATGATCCTGTTTAGGGCGCTCTTAGGTCCCGAACCCTCATCCCTAACCGCTAAGCCCTTGACAAACCCAAAGCTACAAGCCTCCAAACCCCACAAGATAACCCTATCACATAGTCTCTAGCAACGATCCCTAGAGGTCGCATCTTAATCTATGTGGCTGGCGGCCACAAGGGCTTGTAGGAAGGAATGAGTAACGGAGACGCGACCTTGGATTGGGTCAGCTTTGGCCTCTGCTATGGCGCAAGGATCCATCAAATCCCTTCTTTAGCGCTAGCATCACGCCAGCTCGGCGATAGCACTTGCGCCGTAAGCAGTCCTACAAGAAGTAGCGCTTTGGATATGCCCATTTTTTTGCTTGGACAGGCGGCAGCCCCACACCTAAACGCTTCCCGCTACGGTACGCAATTTGGGTGATTGGCTTTTGACCCATGCATCCCTAACCGTTCCCTGCTTTGAGAGACCTTACAGGTCCCTTTCAGCCCCTTATAACGGGCACGTAGAGGCCACTATTTTCGAAAACTCACGTATATGGGTTGTTCTCAAAATTCTGGGCCCCTTTTCAGGTATATATTATATTACGGCACCTAACATTTAGGGCTACCAAAATGGGACCCTAATTTTGGGAACAATGCGTATACAGCTCAGGCAGCCACCCTGTGGCTGTGGGGCTCCTCCGAAGCGGTGACGTCCTCCTAGGCACCCAGAGGGGCTGCAAGGACTTTTTTTGGTTGCTGCTAAGAAATTCACGTATAAGTTAAGTTACTATACTATATTTGGGAAATCCTGTTAGTTCATATATATGTATACCCACTATTGTAACTTGAATTACGTTCCTTGACAGCAGCCCAATCTTTCGGGTAGTAGGGATAGTGGAAGAGAAGCTGAGAAGCTTCAGACTATTGGGTTTAGGGTTCTTGGCTATTACGCTCATGATGAGGAAATTAATTTGAAAGCAAACGGAAGATGACGTGGAAACTGTCTGGGGACTTATGGGGATAGACAGGGTTTTGGATTTTTGGGTTGAACTTGCCGCTTCTGAGCAGGTAGGGAAGGAATGGGAAGAACATGGAAGATGCAGTGCTTCAGGGCTGAGGAAGGTATGGATGCTCACATGTAGGCTACTATGTAGGGTAAAGAAAATGGACACGATTAGTTATACTGGAGAGCCAATTACAAAATGAAATGGAAGATAGGGTTATATATGGGGTTACAGGAGACTGGACAGCAGAACGGAAGCTAAGCCCTACAACCGAATATTTGGGGTTGAGGGTTTCAGTATGCCCTTCTGGTTGTTAGTATGGCAGATGGAAAACGGAATGGAAACTGGGGCTCTACAGGTATATACGGGGTTTATGATCAGCTTTTTGGTGGTTAGCAGGTAATGAAGGAGCCAACAAGACAATGGATATTACTACGGAGTCTAGAAAAGGAGCTTCGATGGGGATCCATTCGTCCATTCCCTGCTGACAGCCACTAGCTAAGTAAAAGGCCCGAGAAGAGCGGATTCAGGCTTTAGCGCCTATAGTCCTACAGGGTTTCAAGGTAAGTGGCGTGATGGTAAGGCATGCGCAGGTATACCATGGAAATTTCAGTTCAGTCTCACGCGCGCTCAGGCAGAGGTTCTAAATCGTGTTTGTTTTTCGTCCTTGCAGGCCCCTCCGCCCGCAGTTGCCTACAGCCATGTATTATCTTGTATTCAACATGGGGCCCACTAATGACTATTATTTTGGCCAATACCGTCCAGCCTTTAATTAATCTAATTCATAATCCTATTAATCACAAAAATTTTACATCACCTCGGTGGTATTCTTGGAGGATTGCCCTCAAGCGGTACAGCACGGATCCTTGCAGCTTCCTCTGCTTTTGCAACGGTACTTTGGCAACATCAGATTTCCTGTCCTACCCAACGCCCGAAGCCCAAAAACCCCTAAACCGAGAAAGCCTAAAACAACAAGCCCTGTAAACACGAAATCCCAAACCCAAAGCCCAAAGTCCCAAAGTCCCAAACCCAAAGCCCAATATATACCCTATATTAACCTTTTATAATATAGTAGTCTCCATCTTATTTCCGTTATCCCTATAGAACCCCAACATAGATACCAATCTAGAGGCCCGGCTCTGGACCTGGGTCAGCATCGCCTGAGCCCAATGCAGGTCCCGTGCTTGAATTTCTGGAGCCCAAAAGCATGTAGAAAAATAGCCCTGGGGGGTATTTTGATGGGTTGCATATTATCTTACCTACTTTTGGGGCCCAGGATTGGCCCAGATTGTATTCCTCATCCGGTCTCACAGAAACTCCCTGGCCAGGAGAGAGAGTGTGATTACTAGGGTGAATGGTGTGGCTTGGTCTTCTTCCCTGCGGTCCTTCAGTGGACTGAAAGGTCATGCCCTCAAGCTCAACTTAAGCTCAGGAGCATCCATTTTGAAGTATGCTCTTGTGGACTTTGGAGGTTAAGAAGATGCCCAAATTTCCTGAATGGATCCATGCGTGGTGAAAAGTTCTTGTGGTGGCGAATGCCGAGAAATGGGTCATGCAAATGTGTCTTACACAGAGAAGGGATCAGAAAGGTCGTATCTTGCTGGAGGCAACGTAGACGGACCCTTGGTTCGAAACGTCCTCCTTCCTTCTTAGGATCATACTTGAGGCTCTTGTAAACCCTAAACCCTCAAACCTAGAGTTTGTATTTGAATGATCATGATTTCTAGGGTCGTGTTGGGATTCAGGCCCACTGCCTGGCTACTACGTGGCCCAGCTTGCCTGTTGTTGTGGTGCTGCCTAGGCCCTAAACCCTAAGCTCGCAACCCTAGACGCTAAACCCTTGTCTTTTCTTGCTATTCATTTTGACGTGGGGCTGGCAACGTTTATCCTCCTGGTTTGGCATCAGGCTAGTTACAGGTGTGCCATGAATCACGTTTGCGCTCATTGGAAGGATGGTTGTAACCAAAGCTGTGATCTGATTGTGCGAGAACTAGGAATAGTAAATTAACAGAAGCTGGCTACAGTCGTCAGTCACTGTTGACCCAAAATTTTTCTGCTGGGAACAACCACGCCGGCGTCTTCGGCACCGGAACCGTGCACCCGGCTTGCTTGGGGCTTCAATTCCGATGCTCTTGCTTGACATGTGCCATGGACCGGTGATCAGTGAACCATCGCGCAGCACTGCAGCACAACAGCAGTTCGACTTCAAGCAGCAATTTTGCTCAAGAGCCATCAGCGCTGGTTGCTCCCGGCTAACCTTCCGCCATGGATTCCATCTTGCTGTTGCATCCGAAGTGCAGTGCAGCTCTCAGCGTAAGCCTGGTGGCTCTAACGGGCTGCTGCATCGAAACCTTCAAGAAATACTTGATGAGTTGGGTTGACAAGCAGCCATGGAAGTCACGCATGATACCGCTCCAGCGCAACATGATGCACAATTTCGGGTACGGCAAGGCAACCACAACCGACGAACGGGTCGTTGTAGACTTCTACTGCTTCATGATTGCTCTTTGCTCCCACCATCTTGTCATGACGCTGGCGCTGACGCCTGCAGCTCTTTTGGGCTGGGAGTCGTTGGGTTGTGTGGGGCAAGTCTTGTTCTATGCGGGTGCCTTGGGGGATCTGGCCTGCACGGCCTACGACACTCTTCAGACCACCTTGAGAACGATCTTCCCACTCAGCTTCACATGTCTGGGCGTACAACTACCGATGAAGTACTTCATCGTGGTGGTTGGCTTGCATCATACACTCTCCATGATGCTCACTGTGCCAATGATTCTCTACTATCCGTCTATGAGGGCTTTGCACATATTGATGTGGTCACTTCTTTTTGCTGGCGGCACCTGCAATTTGCTGGGCTGCTATAAGTTCACCCTGGACACACAAGGCTCACGCCGGGACTCCTTTCGGTACAAGGCCATCGTGCTGATCCAGTTCGCAACTATCTTATTCACCCGTGTGTACATTTGGGTCTACTATGCTGCCGCGGCAATAGCTAACTTCTACGAACGTGGGGACACCCCATTCATTTTTCTGGGGCTCGCGGGCTGTCTTCTGATGACTTTCTTTAACATGCTCGTTGTGATCGATGCAAGCAAGGCACTAGTCAAGTGGATTCCCAAGCAGATGCCAAAGCCAGCTCATGATGCAAAGCTGGCGTGCCACGAGAGAGAATTAAAGGCGGTGCGCACCGAAGGGCTTCGGAGACTGGAGGGGTTGAAGCTGGCGTGAGCTCTCATCTGGCTTTCTGGGTAGACGCCGCGCTAGTACAATACTCCTGCATACAGCCGTCTCCAAGGTGTCCTCAGTTGTGGTGTCTGACAGAGCTGGCATGTTGTCGAATACGTGTTGCAGGCGAACCGCTGCATGGCCGGCTTTGCCCCCATGCTGCAGTGCTGCTGCTTTGGGAGTAGTCGCTTCCCCCTATAGTCACCCTCCGCCCACTCCCTTACTAATAAATATTCATCCCCCAGCCCGTATACAGGAATACAGGAAACATCATCTATTATCACCTGCCATCATGTGGTGGCGGGGATGCTCTTTGGGGGATGGGCTCAATTTCGCAGCTGGTCTTTTGTTTGCCCCATGCTGCAGACTGATTGCTTCGTGGGAAGCATGAAGCATTTGCCTTTGAGCATCCATGACTCGTGATGGACCTGCCGTGTACAGTGTTACAGTACCCGAGGGTCATGGTCAAAAATCAATCGCAATGGGCTGGGTACTCTACAGTGCGGTTGAATAGCAACAAAGGGGTCCCCAGTTCAACCACGGCTATCATGACTAAAAATTACAATCATAGCTGGAACTGTGATGATTGCTGCTGCTGCTGCTACTGCTACTGCTGCTACGACTACTACGACGACTGCTACGACTATTCTGTTCCTAGTACTAGTACTATGACTATCGTTATGGGCCTCAAGATGTTGAAAAGTCCTATGTGGATTGCAGCCGCGGCCAGTCTTTGCAAGAGATCGCGTTGTGTGGCCCGAAGGCCGATGTGAAAGTTTTGTAGAACCTTTCATTGCTATTGTTATTGCTATAGCAGTATCTAGAAGTACAATTACACCTATTACTATTATTACAAGTATTACTGCCATTACTCTTGTGAACATTATCAAGCCCTGCTACAGGGTCTGTGGTTGTGACACCACAACTATCCTGATTGTTCCGTGTAGCCCTTAGGGTTTAAGGTTAGGGTCTAAGCTTTGAGGGTTTAAGGCTTGAGGCACGCCCGATGACAAAACGCTTACGCACCTGGCAGGTCATCCAGAGCATTGACAGCAACCACCTCGAACAGACAATTTCAGACGCGGATGCGATGCGTCCATTGAAGCCTTCAAGCCGGCGCAGTCAGATGTAAATGGGGGTTTCCCAGAATTAGCGTACCCTGTTTGGGGGTCCCTATAAGAAGGACCAGAGTATTTTGGGGTTTATATTGGGGTCGCCCTATTTGAGAAACTATTAAAATCAGGATGTGATGATGGAAATATGTAGTTTCCATAGTCCTTGCCTTAGGTAACCCCCCCCAAACATTACCGGAGAAAGCCAGGTGCAGCACGGACGGCAGGGAAGCTTCAGGCATAGACTAAGTTAGGATAGAGTAGGCCGAAAGTCAGAAAACATACCGAGCGGTTTCAGGATTTTGGGTATAGGATTTAGGGCTTTGCGTATGGGGAAAGCACCACGACTGCAACACAACATCAACAAGATACATTGAAGATCATGATGCGACCATTTGAAGTTCGTGCTGACCCTCTGTAACTCGTAGCGTAAAGCAACCCCACATATCACTGTCTGGCAAGCAATTGTGTTGATTTCTTTGGTTGCCCATCTTTTGATCCATTCCTGGACTTCATGTTTAACCCAGTGAACCGCTCCTTGTTTTGGCTATTGCTCGCTTTACGTAATCCGTAATTGCACTGCATGGCCGTCCCCTTGTGAAGTCTTACCTTGTTTTCCTCCTGCAAAAAGAGGAAACCATCTCATATCGGTTGCATGCTGCCAGCATCGCTGCTCAAAAGTCCGCATGATGTCAAAGACTTGTTCAGGACGAAGCCGGCTTGCTTGCTCGCGCCAATTTCTTGGACATGAGACTTTGTTCCGTTGCTTTTCTCCCAGTTTTGCAGTCCATTGGAAGGTCCAGCCAACACTGCATGCCGCCCTTTTGAATTTAATTGTATATAAAAAAGGTTGACTACAGACATCAGCAAAGCCAAATGGAGCCATCTTTGGGCGGCACACGTTACCCCGCGCGTTTGTAAGAGCTTTTCAATCCCGCACGGCCATAAAAACACATCATCAACAATAGTTGCCTATCGCTAGGGCTCCAAATGGCCCAACGTAGTACTATGTATAGACGTTGGGGCCGGATGTAGGCATTATTTATAGACATGGAGCCCCAGAGTATGAGCAATTAGTTCAGTTCCACTGCCGACATCCAGCAACACAACAGTCCGCCGACTGCAATCAAGCATCATGTGCCCATTGAACACCAAACTCGAACATAACTCACCTGGTTCAAGGCCCGTCTCAAGTTCCCTTCCGCGTCACGTTTAATCTCTTTAGGTGCGGCGCATCATGTTTATCTTTGTGTATATGCCGGCTTCCCTCTCCAGAGCAGCATTTTCTGCGCCAACTCCAACACACCAAGAAGTTGCAGAGTTCAAGGTTTTGGGTTACTTGTTTGTGTAGAATGTTCACGGTTTAAGGTTTAGGGTTCAAGTTTTAAGGTTTAGGAGTGATCTCCTTTTCCGGTGCTTGCTGCATTCCTGTAGCGTCATACGGCATGCGCACCCATAGGCTAAGAAAACCGGTCCCTGTTAACTTCGAGGGAGAACAGAGTGGGAATAACATGAGAACAGAGGAAAGATTAAGTGAGAAGAACATGGGCATAAATTGAGAATGAAGAGGAACAAGGTGAGAATATTGAATAGGCTAAGGGGATCCCCGCCATTCTCATTTTACTCTCAGTTCATGTTTACCTTTTTTTTATAATCACCTGATGCTCATCTTCTCACTTGTTTATTTCCTTAAGTTCTTTTTCTTACCACCTTGCCCTGTGCTTTCAAGGATTTCGGCCTCCAACCACGTCCGAGCCTATCCCAAGATTACCGTCTCGCGATCAAGAAGGATTTGAGAAACAAGTGAAGACATGCGAGGATAATAAAGGGAGAACAGAACCCCATGGATGGAGGAGGAGGGAATACACTTTTTCCTCACCAGGTTCTCCTTCTGCACTTACTGCGTACTTTGTCATACCTTACTCTCACTCCTCTCATGTTTCTGGGCTGTGGCATCTTCCCATTCTCATTTTTTTTCCGCTTTGTTGTTGCCTTTTTTCCACTTTGTTCTCAGACCACAAATTTTAGGATTTGCTAGACCTGATTAACAGGACTTTGGATTTCTCACCATAGAAATTAGGCTCTCGAATTAACCATGGCTTTCTTTAAGGCATCTATAGCCGTCGCATAAACGCCTAGCAGATGTGCAGCAGACTGTTCGTCTCCTGGCTCCGTCCACGTGACTGACAGGATACATATTTGCGATCTTGTAAGATGTGTCTGGTGGAAGTCGTGTCGGATTCCGCGGAGGGCCTGAAGTTCCGAACCACATCGCTTGACTCAGCAACAAGCATTCCTATGCCTTAACCTTTCAAGGCATGTAGATTGTGTAAGCAGCTCATACAGGGAGCCACTAGGTGATGAATTTCCTGGCTTTCATTATCTCCAGCGCAGTTGCCCCAAACCCCAAGCCCTACCCTTCGGTGCTTTCTGTCTAGTTCCGAGCAGTTTTGCGAGGTTCTGGTTGCCAACGCCCTCCTTAGCGGAGAGGCGGCAACCTTCGGGCATGGGGTAGGGTGGGGGTAAGTGCAGGGGACTCAAGAAGTCTTGATTGTATCCCGGTAGTATCTGTAAACAACTGCAGGCCAGAAATCCTGATGCCTGCTACTATTCTTGTTCCATCTGTAAAAACGCATCAAGCACAGAGTCCCAATAGCATTTTTTTGGGCCCCACTGTATTTTGCCATGGGGCTTTAACCCCAGGTCTTACCTAGGCTTTGTTTATGGAATCACATCAAGCTTGTACGTGGTACTTGTAGAATGTTGAGCGCTATGGAGTGCCAATGGTAGCGACTAAAGCCTGGCTCAGAGTTCAGAGGCCTTGGCAGCATATATGTTAAGCCTGGTTACCTGGCACTGGAACCGCTTGTGGAGTCTGTGCGTGTCTTTGGACTGCACATCGGCTGGAATGGGTTGTAGGGGAGCCTCAATCCTTTCTATCTGCCTTGGCCTCAAGATCAAACAGCGAGGTGTACTTGGAGGGATTTGCCAGTTTTGGTGGCTTAGAAGGTCGTACCTCGAGTATTCATTTCAATACCCAGTCATTTTGCTATGTTTTGCATGACGAAGCTTGGGGATGTGATGTTCTTGTTTCGTGGGAAGGTGTTTCCGCCGGGGCAACCCGACGTGCACCGGTTTAGTGAGGGATGCGCCAGCCCTTTGGTTGTGATTAGGGTTTAGGTTTTAGGGCTTTCATGGGCGGCTTGCCAGAGTAGTTTAAGAAGTGATAGGAGAGCAGCAAGCTTGCATAAAAAAGCAGCCTTTGCCGCCATCCCAGTCTTTCTTGTTGGAATTGTGATTGTTCCTGCTATCATGACTCTGACTGGTTATGTCTCCAAAGCAGGATGCCCATACACCCACCCCCTTTGACCAAACAAACAAGAGCCTGTAGCCATTCACACATTGGAGTCGCGGGCCAGGTACTAAACTTGAACTCCAAGCCCGAAGCCCTAAGCTAGAATAAGTCAACGCATTGACCCGTAAACTGCCGTAAACCCTTAGCAACCAAAAGACACAACTCCAAAACCCAAATTCAAATCCAAGCCCCAAAAGAACCCTATACACCCCCACATAGCCCTGCATATGTATACATCTTTATAGCCCTGTATATGTATACATCTCTATATATATATATGTATACGTTACATACATATTCCCTATATACCCTGACAAACACCCTAGAACCCTAAACCCCAACCCACAAAGACAGCCCTCCCTTGAGGACTTTGAAGCCCTGGGCTGCCGCGAGCTACCCCGGGGCGGTGCTGTGGACCTGCTACTGAGCCGGAATCCCCCTGGCAGATACGTGAGCAATAGTCTAAACGGGGGTTTCCCAAAATTAGCGGTACTTTTTTTGGTGATCCCCATAATAAGGATTGTACTATTTTGGTCCTCCTATTTTGGGAAACTACCAAATTCCTTACAAAGGGTTGCATCGGGGTTTTTATGGGAGAGTATTGTAGGGGTTATTAAGGGGGATACTAGGAGTTTAGAGTATAGCACATATAGAGTTGTGCAGGGATACGGAGGGATATGTAGGCATTTGTAGGGTTATGTCGGGATATATGGGGCCTATAGGGTTTAGGGTTTAGAGTTTGGGATTTTGAAGCTGGAATGAGTACCAGCAGGTGAGAATCATATGGACAAAAGCATGGAAGTGAACCGCAAATTCGGGCTATTCAGGGGTTTATAACACCGTACAAGCCTGCATAATTCGACCGACTTTTCAAGCATAAGTCTTATGGACCTGTTGTAAGAGCCTTTCAGAGGCGGGGTGTTTAGATTTATGTAGTGTAGGTCATTATTGGGGCATGCACATACAGGTTAGGCAATCGACAGTGGAAACTCTGGAGATTACAAAAAGGCGCATGATGCTAAAGGGCTGAACAAAGAAGGGTCACAGATTCTGCGCTGTCAAAGGCAAAGCCAAGAGTGGTTTTAGCATCCGTCAAATGAACGACTAGGTCGCAGAGGATAGGTCAAGCGTTGCACCTGGGTGGAGATATGCAGTGAGCAAATACAACTTACCCTTGTGGGCCCAGCTGGCATACGGGTTTACAGTAGAGTCTGGGGAGATTGACAGCAGAGTCCTTGAACCACGACCAATGTCATTGCTTTTGAACCTTGTCGGGATTAGCATAGTATACCCCATCACTTGAATACCGCCTTCACTCAGTAAAGTTGGGTTCCAGGGATTGTGTCAATGTGGGGAGCCCTCGATCTTACCCTCGTTATAGACCGTGACTGGGTGGAGCCAGTAATTATATTCTAAGCATTGATGCCCTTACCTGAAACTGGCCTCCGTCATCCCTTTACACGCCCCATTTATCCCAAATCTCCCCAGGGTAATCCAGTCAAGAGGCTGCCGCCTAAATCCTGCTCCCCGATCATCACATGCCACGATTATCCCTCAAACCAAAAAGGTTAGGTCGATATTGAGAGACCCTTCTTCAAGCTTAGCCGTACGTAACCACCCAAAACACTGTTCAAGATATCCTCAACCTTACTTACTCTACAAAGCTTGAACCTATCTGCTGAAAACCTATAAAAACCCTAGTAAGTCTACACCCCAAATACCCTACATACCATGTTTTGATTCCATAAACACCACAAACAATCCGAGAGAAACAAAAAAAAAAAACTAACAATTACCTCTTTGATCAAGGTTGCGGCAGCTGGAAAATTTCCAGGAGGCCTTCTGAGGGGTTTAGGATTTAGGGGTTTAGGGTTTAGGATTTAGGGTGTAGAATTTAGGGGTTTAGGATTTGGGGGTTTAGGGTTTGGGGTTTAGGCGTTTAGGGGTTTAGGGTTTAGGGTCAAGGTTGAGGGTTTGGGGTCTGGGATTTTCGGAGTATATGTGGTCCAGGGGTTCGAGTTAAGGTTTCAGGATATGAGATTTAAGGCTTTGCTTTTAAGGGTTTGGGGTCTAGAAATTGGGGTCTAGGGGATGGCATCCTCCTTATTCTCATATGAGCTACAGTCTAAACTCCTTAAAGGGGGGATATATAGGGGACTACTATAGGGGTTACTAAGGGGGATACTAGGACTTTAGACTATAGCTCATCTGTTCGGCTGCCCTCTGAGAGGCTACAAATGGGGGAACTAGAGGCGAGGTTTAGGAAGATTATGGTGTCTAGATGTGTGGTTCTTTTTGGTGTTTTTGTGACGGCAATGTTGTATTTGTAGGTGGCATGTAGGCAAGACACTAATCTTGAGAAGCTGCTGCATATAGAGTGCGGAGCATTCCTCCCGAAAGACCTGTCAAAGTGATTTCTGTCAGGCCCATGATCAGAAGATGGGAGGTGGTCTGCTGTCCTGAGACCACCGTTTCAGAGCTCAAAATGGAAACAGCAACTGCACGTGAAGTCCATCATAAGAAGGGGTTGGGTAGCTGTTTCAGACCTATTTGCTCGCCTTAACCGTCCTTCTCGCAAGTACGTACTGGGCATGCAAATAGAGAAGAATGTGAGATTCAGTCAGTGGAGACTGAACAGAAGGAATCTGCTACAGTACTGCGGAGAAGTAGCTTCCAAGAAGAGTTTGCCTGGCTCCAGTCTGCATTTTCTCTCCAGAATGAGAATCAAAGAAAAACGACTTCATATTGTGGCCGGTTCCAACAAGTCTTTCCATACAAGTATGGGCATGGCACATGGATGCGGACGATGTTAAAGGAGAGCCGGCTTCTTGTTCTTGAAAATGCGTCCTTGAACCTGTTAATTTGATTTCTGCGCCTTAGGTGAAGTGGCTTGGTGGCGAAGGCAGGCGTTTTCTGTATGCGCATTTTGAGATTTGCAGGCCTTGCGGTTAAGAGATGTTAAGAGTACATAGGGGATGTTCCGGAGCGAGCCGAACTCCAAAAAGAGAGATCATTTTACATCCATGGAATATGGGAGCTTACCAAAACCGGGGGAATCAAATACTACAAGCCTTACCATGGGTAACCCCAAAAGGGTACCCCTAATTTGGGGGAACTAACTTCTGAGTCATGTTTAAGGCTCGTGGTTCATCAAGTTGTATGGGGCTTCAGTGGACTGGGATCCAGGCTTTCTACTTATATTTGATGCTTTTCTAGGTGTGCGCTTACTGAACATGAGCTTGAATGGCTAAATCCTTAGCTGTTAACTACGAGGGTTTCGCGCCGGGCAGAACGCCGCTCGTCCTCTATGCGTGCCCCACATGAAGCCCACAAGTCGTTTAATCATCCGACGGCTTCTGACAATTCTTAGTCCCACAACAGCATACAACAGCGGCTCTTTGGGTGTGAGTTGGAAAGCGGGATCCTGGATTGTTCAGATACCTATTACCCTTTTTTCTGTTGAAGGAGGGAATCTGCACCACCCTATGTCACGAAGTCTTTTATTCCCGTTGAATTTCACTAGTTTACATACTTCATTGGGGCCCCAAATCTATAAGTGATATCTACTCTTGACCCTGAAGTCTAGAAATAGTACCAAGCCTGGGCAATTCTGAGCTCTACTGCACAGGGTATGGACGGTGCATCACTTATCCTTCGCCCCCTTAAGAGTAAAGCCCCACCCCCCACCCCTATTCAACACTGTATCACGATAAGATCATGTATAACTATTATGATTAGGGATGTGGGAGGCTTTATAAACACCCTAAACCCCTAAACCCTAAACCCTAAACCCCAAACCCTTAACTTCAGCACTCCAGCCGCGCAGATGCCCCGGGCTCCTTTGAGGGACTCTTCGCGTCGCGCTGTGCCACTGAGACACGCCTTGTGGATGTGATCGGGGCAGGCGAGGCCAAGGGCCGACCTTTCCTATAATTACTATTATTACTATTACTATTATTACTATTCTTGTTATTACTATTATTGTTATTACTATTATTGTTATTACCATTATTGTTATTACTACTACTATAAGAAATGGAGTCTATTTTGCTATGCTATAAAGTACATTTTAGGGGCTAGTGTGAGTATGATGTTTTACTATACTATGCTATTGGGGTTTTTTATTGGCGACCCTAGAGATCCATTTCTCGCTAACCAGAGGTGAGCTTAGGGTTTTGCAAGAGGTGGCGTTTTGAGGATTCAGGGTTTAGGGCTTAGGTTCCGTGTGTTGCCTGTGTTTCACAGGGACTGTAGTCTTCGTATCAGGCCCCTCCTGTGCCTCCATGTTGCCTAAGTTAGTGGAGAACACTACTTAAAAGGAAACGACCGTGCTGATGCGCAATGGAATACTCAGACTACGCATGGCCTTTCTGCAGTACCAGCCATGATGGCGGCTATACTGCCGCCGAAGCCATCAGTTTGAACAGAGCGTGGCATGATGGCTGCAGGCCTGTCGCTTGTGTATCAAGTTGTTTTTCAGAAGTTGAATGTCTTGTGCAGCATGTATTAATTGAGGCAAGGCTTTGCATGCGGCAGGTGGCAGCGCAGCATACTTTTGTCTAGTTTGCACTTGTGTTTGGGATCAAAACATCTTGCTCCATCCAAGCCAATCAAGCAGTGAGGTTTTCCAGTGGCCATGGGGTGTCACAGCAGTCCCATTTTTCCCCAGATTGTATGGGCCAAAGCGGTGGGAGCTGCGCATTTATTGTGATCTATGGCGGACTACTCTAGGGCTGAGGCCCGCACGACGGGACCTCAATTGGACTTATCGGATCTTATAGGGTACATAATATGAGCTACAGTCTAAACTCCTACGGGGGGATCATATGGGGGTGCTACGGGGGAGCATCATAAAAGCTATTAAGGGGGATGCAAGGAGTTTAGACAATGGATCATATAGAGGTTCTAAACAAGACAAAGGGTCATTTCAGGCCACGGCTGAACCGGTGGTGGGGGCCCTCCGATCGGATCTCTGCTGGCGCCGCGCACTTCGGGCCAGGAGACACATGTCCGGTGTGGGGGATCGTGACCGCAGTGCTATTAATGTATCGCTGGGAAGGCTTTCAGGCTTCATGAAGTCTGTGTAAGGGGTAGCTGTGCTTTCCGCAGTAGGTTTGTGTTAAAATGGAACCGCCTTCGATATCTGATGCAAGCAGCTGCAGATGTTGGGCGAAGAAGTGGACTCTCCCATGAATGCTAAATGGTGATGTGCTTGCTTGTCATGACCACGTGCATGGATCTGGGGATGCTGCATCCGTGCGACCGCCTGCCATGCCAGGATCTGTTACTGTAATGTCTATTGCCATTATCCGCAGGCGATACCGTAAAGACGCCGTGCTGTCCTCGGGATCCGGCTCGAAGTTGTGTCATATAACAGCCAGTCTTCAGTATATGATCTTTGGGATAGCATGCCCCATGTACGGCCTCAGGCCCAAAACTGGCAGATGCTGCGATTTTTCCGAATACAGAGATGACCATAGTGGTCATCAAGCGTAATGCCGAACGCATGCATCTTCGCAGGATCTGGACCTCTCCCAACCTGATCCGGAATTGGCGCGAGCTGCTTTGGACTGGGCTTACTGCTGCAACTACGGCTTCTTGTCTAAAGCAGATTCAAGTGTGGAGTTCCTGAAGCCTCACATAGGCACTACAGTTCTTGTGCACATACCAAGGCTTCTTAGCAAAGGATTCTTCGGCGTTGAACCTCGCACAAGCGCTTCTGTAATATCCAAGTCTGAGGAAACAATTCTTATCGCCCGACTTCTGATCCAAGTTTGAAAAAACCCTTAACCCGCGGATCCTTTTTGTACCTTTCATAAACCTTATATGTACCCGTAGGGGTTCCTAGAATCCCCCTTAAAAGCCCTAAGGGCCCATGTTTGGGGCCCATACTTACAAGTTTAGATCTGAGAAACCCCGGCATCTTCAAGGAGAAGGGGTTGCCGCTTGCGCCTTGCGCGCGCAAGGGCGCCTCTTTGCCGGACCCAGCGTCGCGCTGCAGAGCCTCGACCTTCAAAGCCTAAGCTACCTAGGTTGTGGAGCTTTTCGTGGCAGAAAAGATGGTCCCAGGTTTTTGTTAGGCCTTTCTTCCGGCCAGGATTCCTCGGCATGCTATTCTTGAGCTCGTTCTTTGCCAATTCTTTCCTCCCACTCAGGATGGGCCCCATGCAGCCAGGCAGGCCTGCTGCATTCCGCAAAAGACCTTGCAAGTTCCTCCTATAGGCAGAGTTGAATGTTCTTCCGTCCATAGTAGGCATCCTACTCGGTTGCGGCGATCGCTTGAAAGTAGCGCTACAGTTTTAGGGTGGAAAGGGTCTAATTGGGCGCTGGAACACAACAAGTGACAGAGACATGAGCACTTCACAAGACAAGCCTGCCCCATGGACCAGAGGACTTGGTGGATCCTAGTTTGATAAAAATGGCTTCGCATAATGAGTCTTTGGGTGTGCGGGCCCATGCTAGGCTCTTGCTGTACAGCGAACAGTGTTGCTGGAAGGAACCTTGCACATCGCGCGCTATGCATTCCTATGTAAATCCCTGGGTATCCTTATATACACCCCTCAATACTATTTTATTATGGATCCAAGGACGCGTCTAAATACTTTTGAGAAGCGGTGCACAGGTGCCCTGTCGCCACTATCAGTCGCCCTGGTTGCTCTCGGTGCGAACGGCGGCTGTGCCGAGGATCCGTCGGAAGACTTAGTTGTGTGCCTACCCCTTACTTGCAATGTAGCTTTCGGTACCCACACAGATTGTTCTAGACATATTCAGGCCTCCATTTTCCATGCCGTACACTCCACCCAAAGCCCAACATTGCTCCTGAAGAAGGGGGCTCTAGATCACTGGAGAGGGAGCTCCCGCCCATATCTGGCGAAGAGCAACTTACCTTCCTTCATCTTCTGAGTATAGGAAGCCCAGCTCGCATTGGGTTGGAGAAGAAATGTGTAAGGTTTCGGGTCTTATTTTACAAGTAAATGCATGAGGTAGCCTCAGTAGGCCCTGAATCACCTCGAGTGTCAGGCTTGCTGAACTACAGGCCCATGTACATGACATGCTTCAACCCTCACCTTGAAATATGCTCCCGCTGGCATCCAGTTGGGGAACCAGCATTGAAATCTGTAATATAGGGGCTTAAATAATTACCAAATTTATGGTTCCATATTCCTTGTATATGGTACCTCAAATTTTCAATCCAAGTGTTTCTTGCCTGCTACTCCGCTTGACGGGTCATGGCTCATTCCGACGTTTGCCCATAAGAAGCCGCCGCCTCCATGGGTCGAACTTGTCCTTAATAGAAGGCTCAATCCTCAAAATGAATTGGATCGTATTTCCTGCATCACGCAGATACCCTTGCAGGTTTGGCTAACTCTTAATGCTGCCGAAATACGTTCTAACATTCCTGGGGCTCCTGGGGCTAAGGGTAGATTTAAAGCTGCCTTTCATAGGTTTAGTAAATTTAGGGACGCTCTTGCTACCTTCCTTAGATTGCAATCATTGAACGCTAACCCTAAAGCTCATATCGTTCAACCGAGCTGGAGCAGCAACAAATCCTGCTACAATTGTCACAAACTTATGCGTTTTTCAGCTGAACCCAGCAAAATTACACGCACCTGCCCATCGCCAAGCATGTTGCCAGAATCTGTTTCTTGTGAGTGGCTCTCGCAATTTAACAATATTTTATCTGACATTCAGAAAATTATTGACGTCTTGTGAGCTCCCTGCGCCACTACGTGCACTGCCTGCCTTTCACTAAATTTTCTGCCCCGTAACTAGCTATCCGACGAGTGTAACACACACTCTGTTTCACCTTCATCGCACACGACTCATGTCCGCATCAACCTCAAATGGACCTCCAAGCGAAATTGGCAATTGTTTAGGCCCCCTGTAGTACGACCATGTGTGCGTTGCAGCAGGATGTGGAGGGCGTGCACTGGGTCGCAGGGCCCCGTTCTGAGGCCGCCAGAAGGGTGGAAGTTTGTTTTGGTAAGCATGACAGTCCTTGCACAGCGGCTTTGAGCGCTGCAACTTAGATTATTGCGAAAGAGACCTCGCATGTATGAGCGCCTCGGTGGCTACACTTTGTTTTGAGCTGCAGCTTCACCATGGCTTTACTATCTATCATTTAGGATGCTGGGGGCGGCATGCAGCATGCACTTGCAAAGGCAAAGAATGCATGTACATTTCCTGTGCACGGATTTCGTAATCAGCTCTGACGCTACGGAGCGCTGGCAACTTTCCGGAACCGGAAGAGCCATGCCAATTTGTGAGCAGACAGGCTCTAGCAACTAACATACCACAGACAAAGATAACAAGTTGGCCATTGAAAGGAGGCATTCACTTTTCAAAGCTCAGGCTGATATTAGCCGCGGCTCTGCGATCATTAGCTGGGGCCTACCAACAGATGAGACGGCTGCGGGTCCATTGATAGCAGCCACGAGAGCCTCAGAGGAAGCTTTCATTCACACCTCTATCATCCCTATACTCTTCTTTCATTCCCTACCAACCCCCGCGAAGGGGCCGATAAGAGTTCCTCATCAACCCTTCATTCTTATTGAGGGTTAGCACGGAATAAGGGAGTATAATCCGTATATAGCCCCTACATGATCTCTTTCCTTGTTCCCTACTAACCCCACTAATCCCAGTAATCATCCCCTGCTGGCAGGTTGCAGAGCTTTGCAGCTGGGATGAGGCGCTTCTCCAGTCCCTGGCTCCGGGAAAGGCCTGCTATTTAGGATTTAGGGTTCCAGGACCCTTAGAATACAGTAGGGGTGTATGGTCCCTACTAGTGGGTATTTCGGGTATATAGAGGGCAGATCAAGGTCTAGATTCTTTTCATTTACCATTGTTATTGTTGTTGTTATTTTCACTACTGTTGTTATCGTCTGTATGCTTTTTATCTGTTCCACGTCGGATCACTCACCATTGTAGTTGTTGCCATTTTCACGACTATGTATTATTCCACCCATGGACCTGATATGTCTATGACAGATTCTCCAAAATCTCTGCTTTCATTTATTCAAGCCCAAGAAGACCACGTGCTCTGTACTCAAACTTCAGGGTCTGAATTTCTGTTCCCCTTTTCGGCCCCTTTGCACATGCCGAGTGCTCACATTGTGCGTTTCAACAGCTTACCCGCAAGGACCCGCTGGGTTCTTCAAAGTCTTCAGGATAATTACGCTAGGGGTTGGGGCAGTAGATGAAAGCATGCATTCCTCTTCTCACGCATGAGACCCCAAAGAGTGTTGATCTGGGGTTGTGCGAGCAGGGTCCTCTTTGACGTTGTTTTGCTGATCCCATGCCCTTGCGTTGCCCTGCAACAGCTTCAATTTTGCCAGTGTCATGAGGCTTTTATCCAAGGATAGGCTTTCACTCTTTTGGATCTTGCTTTTGTTGAGCAAGTTGGTTGTCAAAGAGCCCTTGAGATTCCTCTGTCTCAGCCTTGCTCTGAACTCCGCAGCTTGATCCCTAGTCCTCCAAGTGCAAACCTCCTGCCGTCCTGACATGATAGAGCCGCAACATCAGGAGCGCAGACAACAAATTGAAAGCTGGTAAACATAAGGTGGAGCTCCTACAGAGGCTCAGAAATTAGAAGCTCTCTAGGGGGAGGTGCCAACTATCCAAACTCTACACGCGCGCACGCTGATTTGCAAGTACCCCGTGGAGATAATACGCCACTAATCATTTCCAATGCCTACCATGCCCCCGCTATTGCGACGCTTATTCATGGAGCGCACCCACGTAGCTTGCTACTGATAGGACAGATCCCCTCCGACTTGTCTGGCTCATGGATAATTAATTAGTCGCACCCCTCATTCCCTGTGACTCGATTGCTGTCACTTAAGGACCCAAAACAAGTTACTGTAAACCCTAATCCCTAAACCCTAAACCCTAAACCCAGTCATTCCCCATGAACCTCCAATCAACCCCGCAAGCTTCCAAGCGGCAAGGCCTTTCGGGTTCTCTGAGCACTTGGGCGGCTTGTGGGATCAGGCTCAGCTTCAGGGTTTTATGGTTTAGGGTTTTATGGTTTAGGGGTTTAGGGTTTGGGGCTTTAGGGCTACAGGGTTTATAGGGCTTCAGAATTTTTAGAGTTTAGGGTTTGATAGCAGTTGCTTCCCAAAGGGAGGTTGGAATTGTGATTTAATTTGTGGTGCATAGGGGTGCCTGAGGAAGAATAGGATAGGGGATTTTTAAGGTCGAATTACGCACAATTTAGTCCTTATTGAGTTACACAGCTTTGTTTCTGAAGTTCTTCTTGCCCGCATTTTTGTACACCGTAAATCCTTGCCTCGTCTTCAATCATCTGGTATTTGTCCATGGAGGATGCGGGGTTTCTAGCAATCTCCTGGTTCAGCTTAGATCACATACCTCAACCCTCCATCTAACCTCTGTATACCCTAGATACCCACCATTAGGGACCATATACCCATATTTAAGAGTACAGGGACGGTCAAGCCGTACTCCCTCCATCCCATCCCTCCCTTCTTTTCTCCCGAAGGTAGCAGGGATAGGCTTCAGCATCCTTAATAAGTTTTGTTATAAATCCAGAAGCATGATGTCTATAGGGCCCCCAAACCTAGTTATGATTTTTGTGCTCTGCAACCACCCAGTAGTCCGGTAGGTGACGAGCTTCTTCAGATGGTCGGAGTCCTGGCGGAGCTTACCATTCCGTCCCTTTACTATGTTTTAGGAAGAAACCCAGGGTCCCACCTACTAAATGCTGAAAGTCTTGCAGCTTGATGTGAGGTAGGATCTTATCATGGACTGTCGGTGAGTGCATAGAGGGTGTCTCAGGTATACTAGTGGGTGTAGAGATCATATGTCCAGTCACGGAAACTATCGGATGACAACCTTCATAGCGTGTAAGCCGGAAATAAGACATTGGGGGTATGTCATGCGCGTTTAGACTGTGGAGAGTATGCGAGGTGAGTATTCAAGTTGCTGTCTGGGTCCTGCAAATGTAGCATTGATTCGTTCACTATCACTTTCACGTGCCCTGCTTGAAGCAAATTGGCACCCATTGACATGTTGGATTCCCACACGGTGGGATCCAAAGCTTTAGTGCCAGTCTAGCTGCGGCTGCTCTGCCACTGAGACCTGCGCAATTAGGAGGTGTGAGGTCAGGTGCTTCCTGCCAAAAGGGATTGCCAAAAGAGTTCTGACCTTTTCTGGCGACTTCGTCTGCCACTTCCTAGCTGCTTGGAGGCTATCCCCCCTGTTTTTTTGGGAGGGGGGTCACCTCATACCAAAGCTTAAGATCCTTTATGTATACATAGGGTGCCCAGGGGATTGGGTAAAAGGTTGCGATCCAGCCTAGCATACCTGGCTGTCAGATTACAGTTGTCTAGGGGTTTAGGGCTCAGGGATTTAGAGTTTAGGGGTTTAGGGTTGAGGGATTAGGGCTATCCACTGAAGGGTTTGAATGAACGTATGCGCTTCCTTATCTGCGGCTTGCCTCCTAGGAGAGTTCCCTAAACCCTAAACCCTAGACGGCTCAGTTGTAGCAACGAGTGAGGTAGCAAACTGCTGGGTTGCTGTTAAGGAACTTAATTTTAAGTTACTCTATTGAGAAACCCATAGTAGTTATCATGTATACCCATTATGGTACTTTAATGTAAGTTCCCCAACAGCAACCCAGACGAGTGCCACCAAGAGTCACCACCTCCATATCAGCAATGCTGTTCAGAAGCCTCAGAATCCATACTCAACAGTAAACTTGTGATGAGATAACCACTACATCATCCCACTTCCCATTTAGATTTCCATTTTCTTGTCCCTTTGATTCTCCATTTGTCGGGCAAACATCCCCCAAGCCCTACAATATTATATGCTCCACTCATAGTAGTTTCGATATCCCTTTCCTAAATATCATCCCTATCTAACCCTAAACCCTAACATCTAACCAGTCTTGCAAATCAGGCCGGCGGTCCGCCGCAGCTGAAAAGAGGGAAGCTCCGAGAAGATCCCGCAGCTGTGATCCGTTTTGCTCAGGGATTGA
The DNA here is from genome assembly GCA_905231905.1 of Symbiodinium pilosum. NCBI lineage: Eukaryota > Dinophyceae > Suessiales > Symbiodiniaceae > Symbiodinium > Symbiodinium pilosum. Next base: position 84,836 of record CAJNIZ010016903.1, read on the forward strand.
AAACACAACTGTAATTTTTATGATAGGGTATAAATGTAGGGGGTATATAGGCATGTATAGGGGAATGGAAGACGCAACCGAAACTGCTGTCATGGAGAAGCAAATAGAAACACTACTTAGGGTTGGGGGTTTAAGGTTTAGCCACTCCGAGAAGCTAGACGTGCGTGCTTCGGAGCACCAGCCAATGCCGCAAGTGACTCGTGATTGGAGCCCATACACTACTTCCCTTGCAGAAGCGAGTCTGGTTCACAGCCTCTGACACTTCACGGTCTACTTGGTCGGCAAAGCCGCCTCTGTGGACATCAGCGCAATTTGCAATCTGGTACTTTCCCAAAATAGGGGAATCCCAATATAGACCCCAAAATACTATAGTCCTTATTATAGGGACCCCCAAAATGGTACCCCTAATTTTGGGAAACTCCCATGTGAACCCATGAAAATGCAAAGACTCAGGCTGATCGTATGCAGAGTCGCCAACACCGCATGAATTTCAGATTCCGTTGGCGCCCATGAGGCCCACACAGTCTGTGGGAAGCTAGATGCATCTCAGGCATCGTACCATCAACGAGCCCTTGCATTGGCACTAGACTCACTAGCGCCCGTGATTCAACGATACTGCTGCTGGAAGATCTACTGGCACACTCCGAGCACAATGAATATATTGACATTTCTTCCCGATAGCATCCCCCTACTGAGAGTCATGTTGTTATTTCAGGTGTCATTACTGTGATGCATTCCGTGCTTGTTGCCCATCCTGATCCTGCTTCTTCTACTACCGTTGCCAACCATCACCATGACTAGCAGCACATCTGCGAATACGACGTACTGCTAGACTGCTAGACAAATAGTACAAATACGACCGCAGCTTTTAGCCGCCTCCACTGCCGCTTGTTGTAACCGCATTGCTTATGCTCCTTTCTGCCCTTACATGTGATTATAGACGCGCTTGGCTTAGTGGCGGTGGCAGTAAGAGAGGAAGCTCAGGATTGTGGAAGTAGCATCATAGCTACTACCAGCTTCAACTGTGAAAGATCTTTTCGCTACAAGCTGCAATCGCTGCTTCTACTGTTCTCTAAACACCTACAGAACCTCCAAACCCTAAACCCTTAAAACCCTAGTGAGGCCAGGAGTCTGCGCAGCAGCGGTCCGCGGAGCGGAATGCAGCTGCTACAGCCTTGGGGGGGGAGTTTGGGCTAAGGGTTTAGGGTTTAGGGTGGTACTCTTACAGGTGCCTAAGTGGGAGTGGGGGAGGAAATACAGGTATTTATGTACTTGTAGTAGATAGTAGTTGTGGTGTCATTATGGAACTCCACTCCCCACTCTCCCGTAAGCACCAAAAATCATGGGTTGCATATCAATTTTATTTTCCACCTCAACTAAAGCTATAGAAGTCACAAAGGAACCAGTGCGCCTTGATCAGGCTTTTTGGGGGGCAGTTTAATAGTGTTTTTTTTTTTTTGACGCGGTGCCGGCAAGGACGGGTACAGGCGTTTTAAGCTGTAGGTTGCAGAGGTTTTCAGAACCTTTCATACTGCGCCTGAACGCGGCACCTTCCATCTTGGGCCCCCAAGCTGTGGAAACAAGAAGTGTAGGGAAGTTTGCCTACACCGCCTTGAAGACATACTTTTCCATCTTCAACCCTGGAATAAATGTTGCATCTGAACTGCCGTCTAGTGCGCGCAAGGTGCTTTTTCAGTAGGTCGTCATAAGTCAGGAGTGAGGACAGCAGCCATCAGCCCCGATCCAGCTGATCACGACAGGAACGCACTCGCTAAAGCAACTGTTCGGCTTGCTCCTTCAGCAGCCACACCGGGGATCCCCTTTCCTTAATATGGAGCTTGTTGGCAGGAGCCCCATGTCCCCCACTGATATTCCACAAGGAAGCAGCCTCGACGAAATCTTGTCGGAGTCCATATGGGGCCCAATCAGCAGTTTGAAATCCAGACCGCATGCCAAGACCTCCAAACCTTCTCTGCACATCCCACATTCGGCCGAAAATGGTGCCATTTGAGGTATGCCAGCGGCCTAATTCTCAAAGAGCTCCTGCAAATTCACCTTCAATTCGCCCTTTCATTTCGGCGTAAGCTCCACAGACAACGAGCTCACGGATACCTAAGATAGACCCTTTTGAACAACCTTATTCTTGGGAGTACATATGGGGATTTGGCTAGGACCCTCCATTTACTGACGAAAAACCATCCCCAAACTGCGGTGCTGTTAAGGAAATTGAATTAAGCTACTACAATGGGTATATATATGGTAATAAGTACGGTTTCCCAAATATAGTAACTTAAATCAAGTTCCTTAACAGCAACCTAGAAAGAGTGATGGGCTATGAACCCCCGGGTCGGCGTAGGGTCCCAATTCACTTGCAGGCTGTTGCTCGCCGAGTCGCCGGGCAGAAAGTTCAGAAGCTATAAGGATCACGGATTGCTCAGAGGAGGCTCTTTTAAGCAGGATTGTGCGGCTGTTTTTGACGGTTTTTGGTGAATATATGCGCACCCCATTTTTGATATCGATCCACACTCTTCAGCAATCTGCTGCTCATGAACGGCTGCGGAAAGAAGATGTGGGTTTGCTCAGAAGTAGAACGAATTCATAGTCGCGCGGCTATTATATGCCTGTAATAGCAGTTTCCATTTTATTTTCCATTGGTATAACCCAATATTATACCCCTATAATAGTAGCTTCCATTTTATTTTCCACCCAATCGTATCTTACCATGTAGGCCCTTCATCGGCCACTTGTTGAAGAAACATTCCGCAAACGTGGCCGTTTCTCGACAGTTCCCCTGTATCATCCTCCGCAAGACGGACCTAGGGTTCTTGGCCTTATAGTCCTAATCCCTGGCCCTTGCACCCTTATGCGCACAACCCCCTTCTCGCGCCTTCAAGCATTCATCTTCTGAAAAACATGCACTTTACCAAGGCAGCGGCTGCTCAGGAGGAAGCGCTCGAAGGGGCCAAGAGGCAGTTATGAGCTCAGAGGTGTGGGTGGTTTCTCTTAAAAAAAACACACTGTGTAGGGTGATGGGGGAATTGTGGGGTTCCTTACTTGGGAGTATGTAGGGACTATGCCGTTATCCCGGGAAGTTCGTAGGACAGGGGCCTCCACTCTAACCACTACTTCAGCGTGAGAGTAGGCAACATCATGGCCCCAAGCCTATAAAAAGCGGAAACACAAGGGAGTCCACGTACATAGCAACACAATTCTTCTACATCGGCCTAGGTAGGACTCCTGTATGATCCCAAATATAACCCTTATATAACCCCAATATATACCCGATTATAATACAGTAATTTCCATTTTCTTTTCCATCATCCCAATAGAACCCCTGTATATATACCTTATAATCCCTATATACCCCATTGTAGTACTTTCCGTTTTCTTTTCCATTATCCCGTTATAACCCCTATGTATATACACACCCTATAATCCGTATATACCCCATTGTAGTACTTTCCATTTTCTTTTCCATTATCCCAATCTAACCACTTAGCTGAGGCTTGTCTCTGGTGAAGAGCAGCTCCAGGAGTGCAGATCTCAGCATACTGCGTTCAAAAAGTGTACGTAGCTGGTTGTCTTTGGGGCTCTTAATACGGAAGTTACTGGGTGATACATGTACACATATATGTATATATATATATACACCTAGACAGGGGGCTCTTATAAAGGTGGTCTAGAAAGTCATTTCCGGTGCTGTGTAGGACCGTCTGAAATTTAGGGGCTCATCTTCAGTTAATAACGGGCCAGACTCTTAGAGGTTGAGGTTGCCCAGTTGGTTTGTATGCCCGTCAGTTCCCTTCAGAGCCTGTGATTGCCGGAGACTAGTACCTACACACGCGGAGACTGCTACATCTCTATATGAATATATATATATATACTATATGTAGATATATATGTGCGTGTGTGTGTGTATATATAGATATACACACTCACGTGCAAGTTCTAGTGATTTGTGGGGCGCCGAGCTTTTTAGACATGACGTTTTCTTAGACACAAGCGCTGCTATTCTGAAGGTAATGGCATGTTGAATATACGTAGCACAATGCCCGCATGCTTATATGTGCTGGAATATGGGAATTCGAAATGGCCTTCACAAGATGAGAAGTGGGCACTCGCTGGATGGCCTTATGATGCATCGTCCGCAGGGCGTGCACCTCTTGGCAACAATTGCTTTATTGAATTACTTTTCGGTGTTACTGGGTGGGGCCGACACTTGTGAATGAAGCGTGTGCCACGCTGCGTGCTACTGCGGAAGCTTCCGGGTGTTGGGCCTGCAGGCAGCTGATAATGCAGCCTAGAGGCGCATCCCCAAGCCCATTAGAGTAGTATTTTATTTGGGGTACCATATGGAGTAAGATTATCTCCTCCTTTTTGGGGTATAGTATCTTCTATAAGGAATACCATTGGGGTTTGATTACTTTTTGTTCCCTTTTGGACTCCCAACGTACACGAGTGAGACTGAGAAGGATCTAGTCCCCCTTAAGTAGATAGAATATGGCTTTGGGTATATTATAATAGGATCCCCATATACCCCATATTCTATCTACTTAAGGGGGACTATAAACCCTGAAGCCCCAAACAATGAGGCTCAGAGAGGCCTCGGCTCACCTGCGGCAGGACAAGCCGTCGCATGCAGATTGCGCTTGACATATGAGCTATAGTCTAAACTCCTAGTATCCCCCTTAATAATGGAGAATCAAATGGAAAAGAAAATGGAAAATGAAATGGAAACTGCTATATATAGGGTTATGTAGGGATTTTAGGGGTTATAGTCT
>CAJNIZ010016914.1:0-13978 GCA_905231905.1 Symbiodinium pilosum
TTTAGACTACAGCTCATATGGTCCATCCTTTAGGTGCTTCTGGAATTTATTGGAGAAGTGCTGCGCAAGGACCTCCACCTGACATCCATGGGTTTTTAGTTTGTCCTTAACCCTAAACCCTTACGGTTTGTACCCGGGATGCCCTTGTTAAGGGCTGCTTTCCATGGTTAATGGATTCAAACCCAAGGGTACAAAGCCCCTAAACCCTAAATCCTANNAAACCCTAAGCCCTAAATTCCAAACCGCATACATAATCTGACAGTACTGTTTTCAGACACATGGCGGGCTTCACCTAATCAGCTGAAAAAACTGCTTGTGCGTGTCCGACGCCTTTTAGGTTCTCGAAGCTCGTTTAGGGTTTAAGGTTTAGGGTTCGGGTTCCCACAAAATGTCCTTTGTCTTTTAAGGCTTGCAATGGCTAAGGTAGGGCCCAGAATAAGGATCAATACCCTGTTGAGGTACCATCTGCTATAGTTATAATTTCAAGTGAGCTGATACCATAAGAATGGTAATCGAATCGCTGAGAATTTCGGCGCGCAAAACCCAGTAGTTGACTCGCAGGGCTAAAGCAAGTTTACGCGGTTCATGATAAAGTGTGAAGTGCATCAACCATACCTCAGAAAAAATGCGGTTGTCCTTGAGCGCTTTCATATTACGTAGGCATATTACAAGCCGGCTGGATCATGAAAAACGGTTTTAGTTCTCGCACATTCCTAGAACTGTGTATGTAAACTTTTTCACAGTTGTGTAGTGCCTGTATGAAAACACTCCAGGAAGCCCAAACCGGAAACCCTAACCGAAGAGCAAAGTCCAAAGTGCAAGCGCACGCACACACAGAGGGGAATCTCAACTCTCTTGAGGGTTTAGGCTTCTGGCTCCTTTGACAGAATTGCTCAAACTGGTTCCTATGCAATCCTGGAAAAGGCGATGCAGAATCTCCCTGTGGGTACCCCAATTCCAGATCTAACCATAGAAAAATGCATAACGAAACGCTCAAGGTGACCATCCAAAATCCAGTAGTCTCATGCAGCTTGCAGAGTTCTTTTGCAAATTTACATGGAGATAACCTAAACCCTACACCCTAAACAGGCCCTAAACCCGCCAAGTACAACTGTGCCAAGCCTCCTCCCAGATATTTGAGTGATGTTTGTTGGTGGTTTAACCAGCTGCAGTCATGTTGTTTTTATCAAAGCTCTACAACTAAAAGGAACCTTATTCCATGTTGGACAGTATACTTTATGTACTGCCCCCACCTAGTAACAGTTGGATAATAAGTATGTTGAAAATATGTTTTGCCCCTGATGTTAACCATATTACAGACTGTTACTGGGTGAGGGTAGTATTCCCTACATGACCAGCCCACCTGCTTTAGCAACCACAAGGCAAAATGGCAACTGCATCAAGTTGTGTCAACACTTCGAGTTTACGGCATAGTTTTACCATTGTTCGCGGGCGGCGGGGCAATCAAAGGTATCCGTGCTAAGAAGCCTAAATCTGAATCCGACAACGCCAGATGGCGAAAACAATAAACCCAAACTATCCGCATTCAAAACCCTAGGCCCTAAACGATAAACCCTAAGATGTTGAACCTTGGATACTACCCCCAAGTGACAACGGTTGGATAAGATCACCGTTAACATTACCTCTATCATAAACTGTTTCTGGAGGGAGCAGTACCTAAGCTGAACCCCCTGAACTCCAAACCTTACTCAACCTTAAACGCGGCGCTACCTTGCCGTGTGCGTTCAAGGAGCAACTCGAAGCAGCAGCCAACAAAGACCTAGGGATTTCTGAAATCAGGAGGCCCCAAGAGACCCCAGGAATAGGTGCTTTAGGGTTTAAGGTTTAAGGTAGGGTTCAAGGGTTCAGAGTTTAGGGTCTAGTGTAGGGTTCACGGGTTCAGGGTTTAGGTTGACACATATAACCACTGGACTAAGATCCTAGTATATTCCTTAATAGGTCTCCCTATACCCTCTATATATCCCCTGCAGACCCCACCCCCAACCTAGTTTCAATTCTTGTTTTAGGGTTTAGGATGTAAGGTTCAAGTAGCCCAAAACCCAAAAACTCTGCCCCCGTTAAGGTGTGGCTTCCAGATTGCCAAAACGATGCATCCTGCATGGCGCTCTTTGGGGTTTCATCGCGGAATCGAATCGAATAGGACAGTCGTCTTGGCACGACAATATATTCACTGTAGCTTTACAAGGCTTATTACGGGAGAACATTGGTGATTATTCAGGCTTCTAGACTTTGAAAGTGGATTGCTTGCGTTTGTTCTTCAGGTGGTGTCCGAATATCCTGGAGCATGTAAACCTCTGAACCCTACAGCACATAGGTCACATAGGCCCCCTAAACCCTAAAAATCCAGTTGCCCTGAACCCCTCAATCCTGAACAGCCATGCCTGAGCGCATGGTAGATTCTGTGAACCTATCCCAGATCCCCGAAGGATCCAAAAATGGAACCTCCAAAAGATGAGCCATTCCTACATTGGGGAAAACAGGAGGTTATTTTACGGGTTCCATATTTTGGATCCTCCAGGGGGTTCACTGGGAGATTATCTGGGGGCTTGATTTTTCGGATCGCTGAGAGGGTCTGGGGAGTATGTCAGGTTAGCCAACCCAACTGAAGGCCGTTCAACATAAAACAACCTGTGCAGCTCTATACATTCATATGCCTGGCGACTACAAGCTTTGTCGAGTCCCGCTTCAGGGCTAATACGCAGATACCTACAGAAAATTAAACCTTTTCTTCTCGCACCTACGGTTGACATATAATTCGGGCATAAAATTCTGAAGCCGAATTTCGGGCTCTTTCTGTAATCATATCCCCTGATGTACAGCCCCCCGCCACTAGTATTACATGTGTTCCGCAATACAGAACAATTCTGCTGGAGACTGCTGAACATGAGGACGGGCGGTGCCAAATATGAAGGTGAAGAGATTAGAAACCATCGAGCTTTTGGGTACGACACCTAGCTATTTTGGCATATACCCTAGCCAAAGCCCTATTCCATCTACTCAAGGGGGACTATAACCCTAAACCCTATATAGTAGTTTCCATGTTCTTTTCCATCATCGCTATATAGCCCCAATATATACCCTGTAAACCCTAGATAACCCCTATATTCCCTGTAGTTTCCATCTTCTTTTCCGTTATCCCTATATAGCCTGGGTGCGATGTTGGGCAGTGACGTGTCGGTGAGAGGCAGAGCCCCAACCAGGAGTGGAGCCACTGAGCACGAAGCTGACAAAAACCTCCACGGTTTAGGGTTCAGGGTTGAGGGTGTAATTACGGGGTTTAGGGTGTGGTAGGCTTGTGCTGCACACATATAGTTGTGGTTCATCTGTTTTTACTACTATGTTCTTTGACTAAGGTACACGTTTCGGGCATTGTGGTTTGTTTCGTGACCGTTGGTACTGTACTGAAATATTTGCTGCTGCGGTTCATGCCACTGCTAGTAAGTTTTTCAAGCTCCAAATCTGCTTTAGGCTGTTGTAGCATAGCAGCCATCACTGCGGCGCGGCTGTTGCGGCTGTTACGGCTGCTGCTGCCGCTGCTTCTGCTTCTGCTTCTGCTACTGCTGCTGCTGCTGCTAGTTTTACGTATCACCTGTACAGCCTGTGCGACAACAACAGTGAGGACGCTTGTTGAAGTGAGAGTAGCCGCCTAGCAGTGGTTAGCTGGCTCTTTGTATGACCATCACAAACCGCTAAACACAAATTCCTAAACCCCAAACCTTGGGCTGCCTGGCGGTCATACACAATCTTCGAACTTGTCTACAGCAGCTGGTGCTGCTGCCCGTCTGCTACGACTCATTCTCCATTGAGTTTTGCTCCAACGCCTACTACTTCTGCAACAACTTTTGGGTCTACTAAGAGTGTTGGCATTAATGCAACGAATATGCTAGACCTCCCCTGATTGAAATCATCATCATGCAGTCTTTGTGCCTGGCGTGCAGGCAAGAAATGTCAGCCCTTGTCCGACCAGTCTACTTGGTACACGGCGCACACCTGTACCTGGTGTTTCGGCACATTTGAGAGCCGAATCTTTTGTGCGAGACTCAGAACTTTGTAGTTTTCGCAGCATGTCCATGTCATGGATTCTGGGAAGCATCCGCGTGCTGCATTTTCAAGGCAAATTGCAGATTGTGTGAGTTTCATGGTGAGACTTGGCACAAGATGTGCTCCTACGACACCCCTATACTTCGGAAATCCAGAACATCTGGAAGTGAAGCTCTTCCTTCGCATGCGCTTGAGCTTCAGGAACTCATAAGCCTCTCTTGCTCGAGACTGAGATAGCGACAGTCCCCAGGCCCACTGCCAGGGTTGCGGTTCAAACTCCGGCCGCAGGCAACAGCGGCCATCTTTCAAAGGCCCTTGCACGCATGCGCGGCATCCAGTCTGCGACCTGTATTCCCAACGTAGTTTGTTGTTTCATGCGAGTGCACATTTTGTGCTTCTTCCTACTACGAGATTCGCAAATCTGCCAAATGCAAATGCATGACGTGGACATCCTGCAAAACCGCTATTTTCTGAGTCTCTCACAGACAAAAGGTTTGATTCCCGAATGGGCCGAAATACCAGGTACCAGATCCGCGCAGTCTGGGGCACGGCTGCATGACTCGTGACATCTGAGCCAGAATTAGTCCGAACATAAGCCCTATAGTAGTCTCCAACAGAATTCCCTATAACAACCCTGTGAAGGAATTTAGACTGTAGTACACCTTGCACCGAACCTAACTTACTAACTTCCAACTTCCTAAGGATTTGATGATCGGGCGGAAGCACGTAACTACCTTCGCCTACCCCGCCCATGCCTGTAAAATCCCTCTTAGGGTTTGGGGTTTAATGTTTAGGGTCGTCAACAACAACAAGCAAAACTCCTTCTGAATCCGCGTACGGCTACGTACAATTCCTTCTACTTTGGCCCCGCCACCTTGATCGGTTCCTAGAAAGTCTGGATGTCTTCTCATTCAGCTCCCTCCATACATTCGCAGCACTACACTATGGTCATGACATGGCCCACACAAAACAGTCCCAAGAAGGTCACAACAACGCCTGGGAAACACTTGAAATCGAGTCCTACCTTTCAATAGGGACAAGTTCAACAGTGTGCCTGAAATTCTGAAGCAGCAGAAGCACAGTTGGGTTACAGTTAAGTTCTATCCCCCAACCCTGAACCCTGAACTTCACGAGCCATCTTCCCCAGGAGCCGCGTGATTCCCATAAGCGGAATGAAGCAAGTTAACGAAGCTCTTGACGCAGCCCACCTCCAACCGAAACCGAAGAAGAGATGTTCGCTGTCAAGAGCCTCAAACCCTAAACCCTAAACCTCAGCACCTGTATGTAGACCGCCCTAGAATCTCCATAATCTGTAACACACACAGGAATCAACCTAGGCTCAACACCGGAGCTCGATAAACCCCTTAAACTCCAAACCAGTTTGGGCTGCACCTGATCCCCAAAAGTATGTAAAACAATGGCCTTTATGGCTATTATCAAGGGTTTAGGGCTATTATTTTACATACTTTTGGGGTGTAGATAGGCTTTATAGGCTCAAACTGATTTCAGTTGCAGGCCCTGCGGCTTGCTCATGCTTAGGGTTTAGGATTTGAGGCTTAGGGTCAATGAGAGTGGGGAGACTGGCCATTTATTCCTGATCTAAAATTCTTTGCAGTAGTCCCTTCCTCCCATTCCCCCAGTCCTAACTAAGCATGAGCAAGCAAACTCATCCTAAACCCTGGGCCCTGTGACCTAAGCCCCTAAACCTCGGACCTAAACCCTAAACCCTAAACCTCAGACCTAAACCATAAACCCTAAACCCTAAACCTCAGACCTAAACCCTAAACCTCAGACCTAAACCCTAAACCCTAAACCCCAACTCCGAAGAACAAGGTGAGCCACTTCGCAGCTCGTTGCGCTCCATTGGCTCCGAAACCAGCCACGGACCTTGGAATTCCCAGGCTTCGGCTTAGGGTTTAGGATTTGGTTCAGGGTTTAAGGTTTAGGGTTTAAGGTTTAGGGTTAGGTACAGGGTTCAGAGTTAGGGTCTAGCGTCCAGGGTTCGAAGCCCAGGCTTAAGGGCTTCAAGGGCAAATTCAGGAGGGGATCTTCCGATATAGGGAGTTTATCCGAGAGGTCGATGAAGATTACGTGGGGTTATGGGGACGGCCATGGGAGCTTTGTAAGAGCTATACAAAGCTCAAGCAAGGTCCCTTCATGGCTTGACGGTTTAGTGTTTGGGGTTTAGGGGGGCTAGGATGTAAGGTTTGGGATTGACTCAGGTTGTTCCGAAACAGAGAGCGACCGGGCATAACAAGCAATGCAATGACTCAGGGACGTGCTTAACTGCAGGCCCTGCAGACCTGGATGGATGACAGGAACAAACAAGACGCCCTGCGCCAGCATCATGTCACCAACACGTGACGAACCAAATGTTCTCCATGCCGGAGCAACCGGGGGCGGGGGGTATGGTGTGAACATATTGGTATTTCATTGGGTTCCTTTGTGCTCCAGAATATGATAACGAAACCTTATAGAGATTGCCAGGAAAGGACCCCTGGTCCATTCTCTTTTCCATTTTCTTTTCCATTATCCTAATATAACCCCTATATAACCTCTCTATAATCCCTATAATCCCAAAAACACCTATATAACCCGAGTCATCCTAAACCCTAAACCCTAAAGCCTAAACCCAAAACCCTGTCATATGTTGCCTGAACATCTGCGCTCTAGCGAACCGAAAACTGTTAGATGCGGCAAACCTCATGGTATCAGGATTTACGGTTTGGGGGTAATATTAATAACAAACATTATTATAATAGCAATATAGTACTAATAGCAATACTAGTAATAATAGCAATAACCGTAATAATAGCAATAATAACAATACAAATAATAATAATCGTAATAATAGTAATCATAGTAATAATCGCATGGTATCAGGATTTAAAGTTTCCTAGTTGCTGAGTTCCCTGGCCCCAAAAAGGTTAACCTTTGCATTATAGTAGGACTATATATACCCCAAAAGGTTAAAGGTTACCTACCCAGCTAGTAAGGTTTAGGAGTTTGAGAACTTCCAACGAGGAGCCGGGTTCAGTTAGATAAGTCTAACACGTGATTTGTTCGTTGCCATGGAATGCAGAAAGGGCTGGCATTTAATTCAGCCGGGGCACTGGAAGAGCGAAATTTGGTTCCTGGGTCACTGTCGACAGCACAGACCCGCATGTCCTCCCCCCAACAAAAACAACGCCCCAGGCAGGGCCCTATAACAACTGTTGACAACTGTCCCTTTGACGCACCGGTGCACAGGGTTCCATGTTAGTTTCAGGGTTGATAGGGATGCGAAGCATCAGGGATACACCAACTGGGGGTTTCCTAACGTTGCGGGTACCCCATTGGGGGTCCTTATAAGGACTAGAGTCTTTTGGGGCCTATCTTGGGTCCCCCTATTTCATGGAAACTACCATCTCAGTGCCGGCTTGAAGGAAGCTTTGTGTACGGGATGCCTTCCTCGGCACGATAAGATGCTCACATGGTACCGACTTTGGCCTTTTTAATATAGTGACACCCAGAATCTGGGTTGCTGTTAAGGAACTTAAAGTCAGTTACCAAGTTACCATAATGGGTATATATATATAACAAGTAAGTTTCCATAATGCGTATATATACAACAATTGGTATGGTTGCCCTAGTGTGATATTTTAAGCTAGGTTTCTTAACAGCACCTCAGAAGTTGTTACGCCACAGCTTCGCCAGAAGCGCATTCCGCGCAAAGCCATCGCAGAAGCGAAAGGTGAGCACGCCGGCGGCCACAGTAACGGAGACACCAGCAGCCATCCAGGGCTTCAATGCTGTAGGGCGAAGGCAATCTGGAGACGTCTGGAGTGAAACTTTTCAGCGCTTGGGATTCAGGGCTTAGGCGTTCTGGGTGGGTTCTCTTGTGCGCGCTCGCAAGACCAGAGGGAGGTACTCTCTTGCATTAGTGATGTTTCTGCTGTCTAAAGGTTGATAAATCCCAGCCGGAACATGCAGCTGGCTTCATGTCTGCGATGCTGCCTAAGTAGTTGTCCAAGTATAAAACATGCCGTGTACCCACATCACATGGGAAAGTGCGTTGCCAATGCAAGCCTGGGTCATTATGGGGGTTGCCAAAACTAGAGGAATTGTTCATTGACCCAATAGTCCCCAATCCTCAGTAGCATGGCTACTCCTTTAACAGGGACCCGTCACCATTTCTTGGAACCCCCTGCACAGCTACCCCCGGCCCCGACTTTTTGGAAACCCTAAACCCTACACACCCCTCTATCGCCCCCATATGTCCCGTACTATTGATACTAAAAAACCCTGCATGACCTTACTATGCTACAGTACTATAACTCCCAAGGTTTAAGATACTTAGGGTCATGCAGGAGTTTTAGTATCCACCATACATCCAGGTATTCTTTCTTTCTGCGTCAGATGTAGAGTTGGTGTGCTCTGCGTGTTCAAAGGCGCAAGCTGGTGAACCAAGAGCCGGCGTGTAGGGTTTAGGGTTCAGGGTTTAGGGCTTAGCCTGTAGGGTTTGGGGTTTAGGCGTATCAATCGGGGTGATATATAGGGATGTACATGGTTTGGGCTTAGGGCTACGGGCCCTTAATCCCCGAGATCCTTTAACACTATTACATACCCTGTAAAGCCATACAAGCTCATAAGTAGGACCCAGCAATCAAGTAGGGGCCCATGTTCGGGGCCCAATGTTAGGATCCCAAAGGATGCCAACCACAAACAAGATCAGAGGGTGCGGTTCAGGGTTTAGGGGTGTCTACTAGATTTAGGACATCTTTCGGCGGTGTCTGGTATGAGGGGAAGCCATCAGTTTCGCATTATCTTGGGCCGAGAAGCTTTGCTGTCTATTTGAGGGGCACCCATCTCTAAAGTTTCTCGTCCCTGCATGTTCCAGAATTTTGTACTTATTTGCTTTCCCCGTATAAACATCTCTCATAGTGACAGAATGAACCTGCTACGTGACCTCACCCCATATGACGACCGCCCCTACCCTTTCAAGCAACAGTATGATCAAACGCAACTGTGCTTGTGAAGGCCAAATCAGCGATTGGCCACCAGCATACACCCCAAACCCGGAACTTCACGCAGGGTAAGGTTCAGGGTGCTGGGTGGCAGGATTCGGGCTGAATGTCCAAAACCGTGTACCCCACAACATAGGGTTTAGGGTTTACGGGACCCACGAACATCATAAACTTACCGGTGCTTAGTAGGGAAGAAGGGAATAGAATCTCTGTGGAATCCCTATATACTCCCTAGATTACCCCCCCTTATTCCCTACTAACCCCCAGTAAGTAAACCGAGCCCTGCAACCAGAAGGCTTGGACAAGTCACAGCTCTTTTTTGGCAAATGGTAGTTTCCCAAAATCAGGGAACCCCAACATAGACCCCAAAATACTATAGTCCTTATTATGGGGACCCCCAAAATGGCACCCCTAATTTTGGGAAACCTCCAAATGTCTTCGTGCTCACGGCACGCAAGCCTGACTCCGAAAGGGATACTTAGGGTTTGAGGTTTGGGGTTTGAACCCTCAGCCCTAAGCCGTTTAAAGTCAAATAGTACATCGCTTCTGACCCTAAACCCCTAAACCCTAAACCCCACATGGGCCGCGTACTTTCGCACTCCGGGGCTCCTCCAACAATGTCTTCAGTGTTGAAACACTCCCAAACCTCGACCCTACACCCTAAACTGCTTTCCTCGCCTACGAGTGCTTACTCTCTGCTCCAATCACTTTGTTCCGGGTTTAGGGTTTGGGGCTTAGGTTTAGCGTCGGGGGTTTGTAGGCTTCGGGGCTAGGCCCCTAACATTAAACATTCCCCTTGTGGCATATATTGTAATATGCTTGAAATACCTAACATAGGAAGTGTACGTTTCTTGAAGTTAGCGGGCAGGATTCCTCGGCATCAGCCGCCTGAACATGGGGCATTAGATGAGGATTTTAGCGTAAACGATTGCATAACCAGTGGCATTGCAATTAGTCGCCCAAATCCTACACCCTGAACCCGTGCCTGTCTTGGGACCAAGCTCTTCTCAAAAAGGTCCCCATGCCAGAGTTATGTGTTTGGGGTTTGGAATGTAGGGTTCAGGGAGCTCAAATCTAGGCCGGATAACTAATCCAGCAGGCCACGTTCGTGAATTTTGTGCTGAGACGACGGGCTTCTGACGGTCACAGCCAGATAGAGTGAACGCTGCAGCCCCGAGGGGATCTCCATATTGATGTCCTTTGAGATTGTCCGCATACAGGGGCAATAGGCTTGCTGTAGAACCGGAACAATTACCAAGATGAGTTTGAGGGCACTTTGAAGTACCCTATACAAGAATGTAACAAGAAATCTGGGACCGTAATATTGGAACTCATTTGGGCTTTTACATTGCCCTGGGCAGGTTCCGAATCAAAAGCTGTGCCGTCTAGGCCGGGAAACTTGCTCAGCACCTACCTCCGTGCTTCTTGCCAGGGGCCCATTTTAGCCAAAGACGAGCCAGACAGGCTTCCCATCAGGGTTTAAGGTTTAGGGTGAAGATTCTAGATCTGTCTGGTACGCCCGGAAGACTGAAGTAAGCCAAGGGTTTGTGCGAGAACCAAAAATGAAGCTCATTTCTGAAAGCTCTTAAGCCAGGGTTCAGGGCTTAGGAAAATCACTCACACGCAAAACTCATGCTGCGAAGCTGCAATCAGAACAGAGAGTTTTCGTCAAGTTTCTTGCAAAAGTTGCAGTAGAGGAGAATTACATTATTCACGCGACTATACTATATCCCTATATAACCCATTATAGTAGTTTCCATTTTCTTTTCCATTATCCTATTATAACCCCCAATATCATATAAACCCTGTTTTTTTGGTTTAGGTATGCTGTGCCTCTGGTAGCCCACATCGAGGGATATCGTCCCTCATGTGCAGAGGTTACAGCCAGAGCTCAACTTTTTTCCCGCTGAGAAGAATCTACGTGGCACTCAGGATCCCTACTAAGGGATTAACCTTTAGGTACCTGTAATAGGAATATAAGGGTTCTAGGGTTCTAGAGTATAGGGTATGTGCCCAGTGATACTGGGGATGGGCGGGTCATGCTCAGTGGCTTCCAGCCCCCTTTCCCGCACAGGTTGCTAGTTAAGTGTGTAGATGGATTTCATTGACCAGCGGACAAATTATGCGTTGTGCTCCCTTGGCTGTTCAGTGCCAGGGTCCTTGCATTTTGTATTGGGCCCCTGGAAGAAGGCATCTAAGTCAGCAGCTGAATTAATCAGGGCTCGGCCAGGCAAGCAGTCACTAGCAGACTCTTCCACAACAATCAAAAGTGGCTTCATGCAACCACCAGTTGCACAAGAATCCTCCATCAAGGCCTACACGTTGCAAACATAAGTGCGGACTTGAGCCCTATATCTGAAACCGCAAGGACGACCAGGGCTATGCAGCACAAACGCCACTTTCCTGACTGCAGGTGCCTGTGGCTGTGCCCATGCTATGTCGGAATGCGCCCAGTCTCTCGCAGTTGTGCTGATTGGGTAAAAGATATGCGGGCCCATTAGGTTCAGTATTTGGGCCAGTTACTTAGCGCCATCCATGACGTTGCGGTCTTTACTTTTTGGCAAAACGCTTGTTCAGTTACCCCGGCACAACCACGCTAAAGCAAAGGCACCTCATCTACACTCAGTCGTGTGCCTTTGGTAGAGGCACCTGCAAGCATCTTCAAACCACAACTCTCAAACTGAGATTCGTGAAGACCAGTTTGAAGTCGCATGGTAGTCTACCCAGAGGGAACTATCTCCCGATACCACGCAAAACACTATGATGTGGAAGCCTCCACAATGGGACTTGCGAGCCCGTACCCAGGATAGAAGCTTTGGCAGGCCTAAGCTTTTCTGTGTCGCCCAACACTTTACTGAACAAAGTAGGGTTTAGGGTTTAGGGTAGTACAGTTAGTTGAAAATGGGTGCATGACATCTAGACACTTATGTGGTCTCAGCACTGCCTCATACAACTCTCTGATTTTAGAGGTGCCCTAAACCCTGAACCCTATATAACCCCCTATGTAGCCCCCTATACCCTAAACCCTAAAACCTAAAACCTAAACCGAAATTTTGTGGATGGCCCTTGTCCCGTGACATCTCTGACTGGGAGGGCTCAGCTACATCCGCACCAGCTCTTGGAGTTCTTGGGCAGCGGCCTACAACTAGAGTCCCCCTTAAGTAGATAGGTTTAGGGTTTAGGGTTATATAGGGATAATGGAAAAGAAAATGGAAACTGCTACTTAGGGTTATATAGGGATGTAAGGTTATATTGGGGTTATTTAGGGATAATGGAAAAGAAAATGGAAACTACTATTTAGGGCTTAGGCTTTAGGGTTTATGGTCCCCCTTAAGTAGATAGGGCATGGTTCTCCCCGAAACCATCCCATATTTAATCTACTTCAGGGGGACTGTACGAAAACATGTGAATTGACGTTATGGTCCAAGACACGACTGGTTGTCTGCACTCGCCATCCCTCATGACAACCTGTACAGCCTCCGTGGAACCTCCCGGGTCCACAACTGACAATGTCAGAACTCCATACCGTGCATCCTTCCGTCAAACCTTGAATTCCAGAGCCTCGTTGACCCAAAATCCAAGGGCACAATTTGGGACGAGCCGCACATGGGGCCTCTTTGACTCCTCAGGTTGAAGAAAACCCTTTTGCTCGGATCTCTCCGGCTGCCCTGTATACCCAGTCGCAAACACGAAAGCCTATGAACATCAGCACAACAAGACAAGGGAGACAGACATCTGAGGAAACATCAGACGCCTCAAGTGCTTCCCTCACCGAGCTGTGAATGGTCGCATAGAACCAGATGGTAGTTTTCCTAAATAGGTGGTCATTGTAGGTACAACCCAAAAGGTACCCCTAATTTTGGGAAACCCCCACATAAATCACAAGCAAGGTGCCATGCAAATGCTTTAAATGAAATCGCTCTACCCTGGATGACATGCAGAAGGCAAGAGCTCATATGGCTCAGACTGTGTTCTTCAACAAAACTCTTCTCTTTCAACCCCCAAGTCCTACACCCAACCCCCCCTAAGATTTCAAACCCTGAGCCCTGGACCCGAATCAGGCCCGCCAAAACCTCCCGTAGGGAATGAAGGAATGGCTACAGTTTTAGGGTTTAGAGTATAGTTCTAGGAACTATTCTAGAGGTTGTATTTAAGGAGTATTATTCGGATCCCTCCCCTCCTTCCCTGCCCTAAACCCAAAGCTCTAGACCCTAAATCCCCCCCAACATGTCTACATGGTGATTTAGGGTTTAGGGTTCTCATTGTTACCCTAAACCCTTACACCCTAAACCCTAAACCCTGTCCTCGCGCTACTTAGCACCAAGCAGGAAACCTGAAAACAAACAGCCTCGGCTGCGTCGGGGCAAGCCTTCCGCCAGAGGCCGGGCCTCCATTCTATTACGTAGTACTATGGGTTTAGAGTTTAGGGTTTAGAGTCAATATTTCCCACATAATTTGATGGACATGGGTTCCTTATTGGGGACTATACTAGGATGTATACTAAACTACAAGAAGGACCCTCTGCCCACGATTAACGGCTCCTGAATAGGGCTAATAAACTTGTGTGGTGCTATGAGTATTACTGTCATTCGTCATGCTTTGGGCTTCGGTTTACTTGTCTTGATACAACGATTATTCCTATTATTTGTATTGCTGTTGCTAATAATCTCGGTGCTGTTATTACTTCTTCTTTACTCTGGATATGGCTTTTGCTATCACATGGTTTCCTAGGAACTCTTTGGACCCCACTACCTGGTACCCCACTACTATTGAGGCTATATTCCTTCTTTTTTTGGTCTAACCCTAAGCCCTAAACCCTAAATCCTAAACTCATGGCATAGGCCGCCCACCTTCGATGGTGGGCGGCGCTTATGCCCCTCGACATCGATGGCGCAGGTCGATCCAGCACG
>CAJNIZ010016914.1:16705-38525 GCA_905231905.1 Symbiodinium pilosum
AATAGCGAAAGGTCCTTGCCACATACCCTAAACCCTAATGAGGGGGAGCGGGGGTGCTCAAGGGATTACTAGATAGCCAGTTTGATTGCTGGCTAGGACCGACTCATTTAGAGTGTAGGGTTTAGAGTGTAGGGTTTAGGGTTTGGGTTTAGGGTTTGGGTTTAGGGTTTGGGGTGGGGTTTGGGGTGTGGGTTTGGGGTATAGGGTTTGGGGTTTAGGGTTTGCGGCTGAGGGCTTGAGGTCTAAGGCATGGTTACTCTTGCGTCTTCCATTCCGTACATGTGTGTTTGTCAAAATGAGGGTCTCATTACATATCAAAACATAAATATAGGTATCCCCAAAACAGGGCCCACGACCTTCAGCGACCTCTACTCTATTTAAATCTTAGCTCCAAATCCCAACCCTAAATTGCCCATACCCGCTTTCTGGATCCTGACTGTGGGCCCTAAATTGTCGGGTTGTACACGGAAATAATATGTGTAATATGTACTGAAAGACTCCATGAACAAGGGCCCATTTTTTGGTTCCCATATTTCCAACCGTAGAAAATTACCTACCTCTGGTCTAAGAATGAAGGAAAGGATCCTTATAGTGGTCCCGATACACTCTCCAATAAAACAGGTTTGCCATTCCTTCCTTCTTTGCTAAGCTGAGAAAACATGAAAACCCGTATATACGTTCCAATTTCATTTGATTTTCCATGCTCTTTTCCATCCCTAAACCTTAAACCGTATAGGTTCTCCCCTGTGGCCTGGTGAATGCGCCCAAACCGGCGCGCGGCTCGATCACGAAGGTCCAAAGACCTGCGATCATGTGGGTTTCCATAAATTGGGAACTCTAACGTAGACCCTACTATGCTGCAATCTGTAATCCTCATAGTATATTTGGGGTAAGTTGCGACAGCGCGAGAATCCATTAGATCCCAGTCCCCTAATGAACCCGCCCGCCAGTGCATGTTGACCCCATCACTTGGTGGTACCATATTGGGAAAGCGAGGGTGTTAAAATGATTGTCATTAAGGAAGGGGGTTGTGAGCTGGAAGGGGAATATTTAGTATGAGCTAACCAAGAGAAGCGGCAGCATGTTCAAGGTTCAGGGCGGATCCAAGGTGTGCGAAGTGTTTGCCCTGTATTCACACTGCAACTGGTCTGAAACATCGTTTTCAATTTTGGGTGTTGAGAATGTATGTCTTCCCCCCTTACAATTCCTTAGTACAGTCATGCAGGATTTTGGTAACAACCGCCGGTCCCTTTGAAACTTTGAAGTGCCCGCCATCCCACAGAACAGGCTCATGGCTCATACTGTGAAGTTATACTTTTGACCACATACGATGGCTGATGGTAACCCCATGTGGGCACCAAAACGAGCTAGCATAATCGCTTGGGCAAAGACAATTCGTCAATGTATACAGCAACCTTCCGAAGAATGGGCGTTCGGTAGGGGTCGTAGGGGCTACGCAGGGAATGTAATAGGGATGCATCAGGTTCAGGGAATATAGTATACCCTAAACCCTAAACCCTAATAGCCTCCATTAAACTGCAAACACCCTTGTCAAAGGGCGGAGGTCCGCTCTGGCTTTCTTTGGGGTTTCCATGTTGGCTTGGGACAGGGTGTGACGGCCATCAGGGCGTAGTGCTGTCCTGCTTCCTGGCAGTCTGCGAAAGTGCGACGCGGAATACTGGTGATCATGCCTTCAACCTTTCACGTTCCGGCACTGAGGAGAAGCAAGCCCGCAGAAATTGCAAGCTCAATATGCGCTCCCTTGGGCCATCTATTGAACTTGCGCAAGCCCTTCGCCCGATCGACGGCGGAAGACAAAAATACAAACAGTAAAACAAAACATGTGTGGTGCATTGTTGGTGACAAAACAATATGCACTACATAGGTGCTCATGACACAGCCGTGTGTCACGCTGCTCGTGAACACTCAGCTGGCTTTCACTTCAGGCTGTCGCAGGGGTGTTTTACAAGGTTAAGCCTCCGAATTGCGCAGGGTGACCTTCAGCAAGACATGTCACGGAGTTTCTCCCGGTCAGTTCGGAAGATGTACGGTCAATAACATAAGACAGCAATGTATATCAACCGACCTAAAGTCTTACAGTTTTCAGCTAGTTTTTTTTTTGTGCGGCAGGCTTGCAGCCTGGGACCTCTCATTTCGACTGAGGGAAAGGGGAAGGGCTGCGCCACGACCCAGCGTAGCGCAGTACACAACACCGGGCCAGGCTGTGTGATGGTGAAGTTTGCTTTACCACGCTCGTTTGGGTGTGGGTGAGGATCGCCCGTTTCGCCACAAGCTTCGCCACAAAATTTCGCCAAGCTTGCCGGCACCCAACAGAAGGAAGACACGGCAAGGAGCGAAGATGCCAAGGCCAGCGCAACCGTTACGGAAGTTGCGGTTGCCCTTGTTTGTGGCCGGAATGCAAACGCTTCAACGCATTGCGTGGCGCAAGGGCTTCAATCTGTCTAAACACCCATTGCAAAGCTTTCCCTAACAGAGTAACTGAGGTAGTTTCCCAAAATAAGGGGACCCCAATATAGACCCCAATATGCTATAATCCTCATTATGGGGACCCCCAAAAGGGTATCCCTAATTTTGGGAAACCCCCACTTTTGCAGCATCCTCGAGCTTCCAGACTTGGATTCTTGCACTTCTCAAAACCGCAGAGACAAGCCCTTCATTGCTGTGTGACCTTCGTTACGCGAACATGGCTAGGCAAGTCCTGCTGACCTTCTCATTGGCTTAGGCCATTGCATGGTTGTGTTGCTCATCATCAGGTGTAACTAAATTATCTTGTTTCTACAATGCAAGCCGAACCAGCCGACATGCGCGCGGACACCAATGAAAGCTTTTGTGCAATAGCTGAAATACAAACTTCACAATAAGTTCGCCTGGCAAACAACGGGTAGAAGATTTGGTAGTTTCCCTGAATAGGGGGACCCCAATATAGACCCCAAAATATTATAGTCCTTATTATGAGATCCCCAAAATGGTACCCTCATTTTGGGAAGCCCCCATTTCTCCGCTGTTTCCGATTGTTCCAAAAAAGCTGTCTTAGTATCACTCGGTGCCATACCTGAAAGGATACCAACAATGAGCTCCAACCCAAACTCTAGGCCCAACTTTGAACACTAATCCCTAAGGCTCCAAATAGCCCAATGTAGGTCATATTTATAGACTTTGGGGCCCAATGTAGGTATTATTTATAGACATGGAGCCCTAGGGTAAAGCTTTCTGAGAGTCGCCACTCCGACCCGCCTGCTCTGATGCTTATCAGGATGCCAACGGCGAGCTAAGTCTTTGTAGGCTCGGCGCACGTCCTCTACCGCTGGCTTTTACGTGGAGATTTCTCAACATAGAGATACCCTTAGGGATATGGAGAGCCTTAGGGGCATGTTGGGATTGCAAGCGGGAAGTTATCTTAATGGACCCCTCAACATTGTACATTGCATTTTTCCATGACCGACTGCTTGGAAAGCCATTTGTGCCGTTGCGAACCCACGTGGATGTAGCTTTGACTGCGGGGATGCCATGAAAATAGCAGCGCGAGTGCTAAACATGATCATGCTTCCTGCTGATGTTTTAGCCAACACCGCTTTCAAGGTCATGGGGACTTCATAAGCAGGTTAATCATAGGGATAATTGGGGGTTTTTCTCTGGCCTATACGGCTCATAAGTACGCTTACTAGCCCCCTCGACCGTTCAAGTGTAGACTCTCTCTAGAATGGCCCCGTCTCTCAAGAAATTGCAGAACCGCTGTTTTCAAAACAGAAACGGAGAGATGATTTTTTGAGGTAGCCTTCTAGCGGCCGGTTTCTGGAGGGGGCCCAAAAGGGACCCCAAGTTTGACAAGTCCCCAAAAAAAGAGCTTGTAATCGGGTATGAGGCGCGTTGTATTGCGAGAGGAAGAGCAACGCAACCTATCCAAACAGTGCCTTAAGCAATCTTTGGCTAATGCGCGCATTAATCCTCAAGTGCCTTTAAATAACGACCAGCTGCCTCAACTCCGAACAACAGACACTATACTCAACTTAGATCGACACCTGGGAGGTTGGCGAAACAACAGGTCTCGACCACAACCCAAGTAGCCAGACTTCCAAGCCACACCGGGCTTACCCCAAGCCATTCAACCAGATCCCCATTGACCACTTCCCTAGTTCGTGATTGGGATGCTATTGCAGGCAGAACTGCATACTCCTGATTGTGGTTTAGTAGAACATCTTTGAGAAAGTATATATGGGGGTTTTCCAAAATTGTGGGTACGTTTTGTGGGTCCTCATAATAAGGTTATAGTATATGGGGGTCAATATTATATTAGGGTCCCCCTTTCTAGGGACACTATCATATCGAGCCTGATGAACCTCCTGACGTCGACCCTAGCCGCTAGCCTCGTCAGTGGAGAGGCGCGGGAGGCCCAGCGCATCGTAATGGTCCTAGCAGATGTTGGGGGGAGCCCACTAAGACCGAAGAAGAATAATGCAGCGGACTGTTCCGGCTCTTAGTCGAAAAAAGGGGGGAGAGGTTTGAAGAACTTAGACGCAGGCCCCGCACCACTACTCCCTTTGCACCATCCCATGGCTTTCCCCTTGAGTGATACTTCGTAGTAGGCAAGGGGGACCGCCATTCTGGACAAAACAGAGTCTACGTAAACATCGCTACCCAAAAGTTTTCAACCCTGAGCTAGCGCCCAGGACGCACTGAACGCTAAACAGCAATGTAACAGTATAGACTGCCAGTTTAGGCTTGGGGTTTAGGGTGAGTTTTCCATGGGCAAGATGCTGCAGAACCCTATATGCCATATCCTGGAGTCTACCTAAGGTCATGCAGGATTTCGTCCATCAACAGTAACCCTGAATCTCACACCTGACACATGCAACACGAGCAAGAATAATCCCTTCATAATCATACAAAAAACCTTTCAGCCCCCGATACAGTCAAAATGTACCCCGTAAGAGGCCTTATACATATTCAGGGACATATCCAACATTAGGGGTTGGGGGGCGGATGTTCAAGACTAGTATGAAGAGCTTCTGTCCAAAGACACCGTCATTGCAATGACACCGCGCAACATGTCATTGAATGCTACTACCACACATCACAACGGTGACGACTGCAATTGCTGCAAGTAAGGCATCACTCTTCAGCTGTGTACGACCACTTGCTAGCAGCAACGCCGTGCTATGACTGCTAGAAGTTTGATGCATAGCTTTCAGTCGGAAACTGTGATCGTTGCTGTGTTGTTTGCATTGACGAAACATCAGGCACCAGTATGAATATATGGTAGATTACCTAAATGGGGGCGGCCCACTGTTATCGCTTATCATAGGGATCTCCAGTAAGGGATCCGGAATCTTGGGCAGCCCCATTAACATCCCCAAATCTAAAATGGAAGTCTGTAATTAATTTGAAGTATCGTATTGGGGAGTGCACAATTGCGGCCCCCATTAGTCCCTAAACCCCAAACCCTAAACCGCTTATGGGTTTCCATGTTTGCTTGGGGGGGGAGGGCAGGGCATGCTGCACTGGCCAGTTCCTGCGACAGCTGTTTGCAGCATTCGTCCCGTCGCCTCCAAGCCGTGGGGTCATGTATGGGCCTAAGTGAGCTATACTCTAAACTCCTAGCATCCCCCTTGATAACCCCAATAGTACTCCCCTCTATACATATACACATATATATATATGTATAATCCCCATATAACCAACTCCCTTTAAGGAGCTTCGACCCCCTAAACCCTACATAACCAAACCCCTTTAAGGAGTTTAGGCTCTTGCCCAAATAATTAGGACGAGGGCCTCGCAGAGTGTTTGGCAAAAAACTATAGAAGGGGATAACATTCCGAATTCTTCAGGCTTCTACCTTAGGTGGGCCCCCCCACCCAGTAATAGTGACTATAAGGGACAGTCGCGATTACTATTACAGGGTGGGGGGCGCCTAACTTCTACCCCTAAACCCCCCCAGGCCCAAGCTTCCACTAAACCCTAAACCCTAAACCCTGAACTCTAAACCCTAAACCCAAGACCTCAATGTTTGACAGCCCAGGGGGGTGTAATTGGGCAAGTCAGATCTGGAAAGGTAGGGCTCATGTTGAGGGTTCAGCGTCCAGGGTTTAGGGTCTAGGGTTTAGGGTCGAGGGTTTGGGGTTTTAAGTTTGGAATCTAGGGTTTAGAGTTTAGGGTCTAGGGTTTAGGGTGTAGGGTCTAGGGTTTTAAAGTTTGGGGTCTAGGGTTTAGAGTTTAGGCTGTAGGGTGTAGGGTCTAGGGTTTAGAGTTTAATCTTTTTTTTTAACACCAGCGGACTTTTACGTCTGCATGAGTTTAGGGTTTAGGGCTTAGATCAGGGGTCCAGGGCTTATGGTCAACACACTTCTCGTCAATTCGGGAATCTTGTCTCTAGTTACCTAATTCCTAGGGGCTCTTCAAGATTTCGTATTGACCAAATTGTCCAGAATTGTCTCGGGTTGCCCCAAAACTTTTCACCCTTAAGCCCTACACCCGACACCCAAATTACAAAGCTTACACCAAACAACAACAGCAACAAAAACCCTGCACCCTGAGAAACAAACTCTTCAAACTGAATCCTGAAATCTAAACAACAGCCCTAGGTCGTTTAAAAAGCACACGGAGGATGGGCTGCAAAGGCGTCTGTTCAAGCGGGGCAATATGCGAGATTTAGCTGCAAGAGCCAGGTGTTGTCCAAATGAAGGAATTACCGTGGCTAACAGAAGAACAATGCTCGTGAAAGGAGAGGGTTTAGAGGGTTTAGGGTTCGAGGCTTAGGGTTTAGGGTTTAGGGTTTCAGGTTTAGGTTTTAGGCTTTAGGGTTTAAGGTTTAGGGTTTAGTTTAGGTCTAAGGTTCAAGGTTGGGCGTTGGGAGGCAGTATCTGAAGTGATCAAGTACTTGTTGTGATGTGCCTTTCTCTACTACTGTTGCGTTCTGCTGGAAGCTGTAGAGATGACGCGTACCACAACCCAAAGCTCCCAACCCTAAACCCTAAACCCTAAACCCTAAATAGTAGTTTCCATGTTATTTTCCATTTATCCCAGTATAACCCCAATATAACCCTAATATTACTCCAACATCTAAGTCGAAGTCACCTTCCCAAAGTCTAGGGTTTAGGGCTTAGGTTGCATCACTTATACAAGCTCCTTCCGCATGCCTGTGCAGGCCTTGTACAAGACCTTACACCCAGGAACGGGACACATACCTTTCAGAACCGCTGAACCCAAACCGCAACCCAAAACCTGAAGTTAAACCTAACCCTAAACCCTAAATCCCAAAACCTCAACTTACACTAAACGCAGAAACCCTGAAACCTCAATAAAATCGAAATCGCCTGCGCCAGGCACGAAGGACCTGTGCACAATTTTCTTTTTCTTTGCAGAGTGGTTTAACTAAGGATATGGTTTAACTAAGGATATATGAGCCATAGTGTCCCCCTTACCTAGTTTAGGGTTTAGGGTTCAAACTCCATACATTGTCCTTAATATCTCCTATAGTAGTCCCCTATATAATCCTCTGTATAACCCCCCTTTCAGGCTCATAGACCCTGAGGGCCCGGAGTCCATCTGCCTTGTACACACAATCACTCACACGCATATAAACACAGGTACAGAGGCAGATATGTACATGCGTACATGTGCATATATATATATGTATGTACATATATATGTATATGCATGTGTATATATGTATATACATATATGTGTGTTCTACGGAATTGTTCTTGTGGGTTTCCCACCAGACAATTCTGCTATCTCCCTCTAGGGAAAAAAGGCTTATAAGCAATCAAGGATCACCGGGGTCCCTGTAAGAATTATGTTGGGCTCGTCTTGAGAAACGCCCACATCTGCGAGCTATGGTGCCTAAGGTCACCAACAAGCCGGAACTCCTGAACCCCAAACTGAATCGAGGTGTTAAAAGTCCTGAGGCTTGAAAGTTTATATAGTTTGGGTTGGTTATGTACACCATATACATACCCGTACATACCCCGCATATATGCCCTACTGCATATACACCTGTACATACATACAGGCTCTTCTTTACTTCTTTGTGTATACGTAGGAACCTGGGTCTAGGTCGGAGGGAGTTGAAGGCTTCGGGGCTTACGACCTGGGCCATCTACTCCTGATGATTAACTAACCTCCTCATACAGACATCAAACTCTCCCGCCCCCCAGCTCTGAATTGTGCCCCAATATACAAGGTCCCTCATGGCGAATACTATAAAATGAGTGCTGGGGACGCGTTTAAGTACTACTAAAAAAAGGGGTCTCTTCGCAACAATCACGCGGTTTTCGTCCGTGAAGAATATGCATTGAAGGGCCCTCCACTACCCACTACCGCGCAAATGCCACAGCCTAGTTGCTGAGTTCTCTGGCCCCAAAAACCTTTGTATTCTAATAGGACTACGTATACCCCAAAAGGTTGAAGGTTACCTACCCAGCTACTAAGTCACGGCACTTGGTGCGGTGTAGCGCTCACGTTGTGGGGTACAGAGATGAGGTGAAGACTCCAACCCTAGGAAGCCCCAAATTTTTGAAGAGCACCATATAGTCCCCCTCAAGTAGATAGAATATGGGGTATAGGGGGATCTTGTTTTATTATACCCACAGCCATATTCTATCTACTTAAGGGGGACTATACATTTACATGAAATATAGGGGCCCGTATGATATCAATGTTGCGTTCCGTGTTCCCCAGATGATTGCAGGCCGTAACATGTCAACACTGAGAGGCGTGACTTCGGTCCAAATGGGGTAGGCCGATTTGCAGTCCTCTTCAAGACTCTTTGGCGATAGAGGGAATGAGGGAGCAAAACACCACAATGATCCCTATATAAGCCACACGTATACCTTATCTATAATGCTGGATTCATTCCCCCACTCCCCCTTACGCACCCTTAACCCTCTAAACCCTAAACCCCAAACCCTGTATGCCCTTATATAACCCTATATACCCCTATATAACTCTATATAACCCTATATAACCGTGGCTCCTCAGGCGGACGCCTCTTGGCTGATGACCGGGGATGGCACTGTACCTGGCAATGACAAAATCGAAGCACAAACCTGATAGCAAACCTTCCAGAATACCTTACTGGTGGTTTAGGGTTTGGGGTTTGTGAGTAAGGAATGAGGGAAATACGTTATGGGGATTATATGAGGATTATATCCCCTTCTTTCTTGCTAACCAGCAGTAAGGTACATTGCAAGCAAGGTCCGTAAAGGGGCGGTTCAAGGGGTAAGGTGCCAGGGACCTTCACGAGCTTTGGAGGGTATTGTAAGGTAAGGCTGTTTACACGGGGCGGAAACCCTTGACTTCTGCATGTGAAAGCAGGCATGAAATATTCACCGACAATGGGCTTTGCCGGAAAAGCCTGGCCTAAACCCTAAACCCTAAACCAAACCCCTACACTCTAAACCCTAGTCACCAACCCTGAGCCATGAACCTCCACCAAATTACCCTGCAACCCGAAACCCCACACACATGGTTCTTGTCGATACGCAGACGAATTTGAAAAGGGACAGGTTGGGTCATTTCCCCTTGCCGTATAAGCTGGTATAGCACAAGGAATACTTGGAGTCATACATGGTTTAGGGTTTAGCTCTGGACTTTACTTTAGAGGGGAATGACGCAAGGTACTCGGGGTTATCAAACTTATGGTCGCCTTCCTGGGTTTAGGGTTTAGGGTTTTTTGCTTGCGGGACCTCCTAAGATATAGATAGGGTACCAAAAGATTGGCCACGGTTTTGAGAAACGTCCATAATATATCCTATTGTAGTTCTTCTATAATCCTCTATGTAACCCCCTCTAAGGAGCTTAGACTATGGTACATACGACTATGATGAGGTCCGTGGGCTGTTGTACATATATTGGGGATATGTTGGGAATAAGGGAAATATTGGGGTTATATAGGGGTAGTGACAAATAAAATGGAAACTACCTAAACCCTAAACCCTAAACCCTTAGAGTTTAGGGTTTAGGCATACAATCTGAAAATTTGCTTCACGCTGCTTAAGGCTTAAGGTTTAGGAATTCTCCCCACCTTCTCCTAATGTGATGCACTGCCTCATTAGTTTCATAGAACCATTAGAGCCCCAGGGATCCAGGGTCAACAAAAATACCTGGCTTTAAGGTTTAGGGTTTAGGGTTTAGGACCCAAATACTGGGGCTTCAGGGCCCAAACATCGTTAGTATTATAGTATCTGGGTTGGGGACTAAAGGTTACAAACAACCTGGAGCTCTCTGGATCCCTTCAGGAAGTCGATTCTAAAGAACCTTTTTGTCAAAGAGGTTCTCAGGGGCAAGAATTGTAAACGATTGCTATTTTGGCTGTTTTGTCAACAGCCCTCGTGCAGACATCAGCCATAGAACCCTTAATCCCATAAACCTTGAACCCTGCCACCCACCTGCATATCTCTAGAATCCATATCGGTACATGCCGGTAGGCAGGTTTCATGCCTCGTTCGGCAAGCCGCGCGAGACGATCCCAATCTGCCTATGAAGTTGCTTTCGTTTAGGGTGTAGAGTCTAGGGCTTAGAGATTAAAGTTTGAGATGTGGGGGAAATTGCTGTTCAGGGTTGGCCAGTGCCGTTGGGCTTTGGGTGAGGAATTTAAGGTCTTGCGGCCGGAAGGCCAAAGAGGTCCACCTTCATTCAAAGATATACCCTACATGATATACACATCCCTAACAGTAGTCAAGGTCAATAGCTTAAGTAAGGGTCATTGCATTCCCCGGGAAGATAAGCTACAAAAGGAACCTGAAATGTCAGTACAGCAAGCTAAACTACCATGTTTTCGGCTATTGGGCACAAATGGAGTGACAACACAGCTTCGACTAGCGAGGCCTGTAGATTTGCAGAGAACAAGGGAGTTCAAATACTGGAAAACCCTAAACCTGAAACCCTAAACCCTAAACCGCGTGGCTCAGGGGTCCCTGCGATAGTTTCCAGCGGGGTATTGCTGGAAACCTCACATGTGCACTCAGCACAGCCATAGCAAACATGAAGTCTTCGCCAATCTCACATACATATCAATCTCAAAAGGCCTAAAAAACCGAACCCAGACAACTTCAACTCTTCACCCAAGAAGTAAACCCAAACCATAACCTCAAATCTTTAAGAATACTATAAAATCCAAAGCCCCACTTCTCGCCCTTCCCCCAGACAAACACGGGAGCTGATAGTGCCCTTTGTCACAAGGACAAAAAATGTGTAAGTAGGCGCTTTTCGGTTTCCATGTCAGTTGGGGGGGGAGTGTTTAACCCTATCATTCGGGAGTTACTCAAACATGGGGGGAACCCCAGGGTCCCAGGGATGTATTGAAATTGTACCCAAATAAAGCCTAATGAAATTTGCCAATTCCCAACCTCCCCCGGCCTTCGCGGACGCCCAATCGAGGGCAGCCATAGCAGCCTATGTTTCAATGGGGTCTATGGATGTGCGTATCCAAAAGGGTGCATGTAGCATGTAACATTTACTTAGGGCCCAAAGTGATTCCCATCTGACTACTTTTGTGCTACATAGCTATATAGCTACATGGACCTTTGGGTATGTAGCACCTTATTAGCATCCTTAGTATCCTTATTTTAACATATATATTATGGTGAGTGAATCCAGGGCTCTTAAATACAGGGCTGAGGGTCTGAGGTCTAGGGTTGGGCCCTCCAACCACTACACCCTACATCCTGAACTCAAATTCCTCAGCCGTGCAACGCCGTCTCTGCTTGGGACCCCTACATAGTCCTATGTATACCCTAGGGATCCAAATGACCCAATGTAGGTAGTATTTACACACTTTAGGGCCCAATGTAGGTATGATTTGTATACTTGGATCCCCAGGGATATCTATATCTTGCTTATTGAGGGAACCCACGCTTTACCAACATTGTTGTTCTTGGCTGTTTTGGCGGTACCTCATCAGATGTGGGCAAGAAGGCTTTGTTTTTTTTCGATGACTTCTTGGGATTTTGTGTAGTCTTCATCCTGAAAAATGTCAAAATCCGAACTAACCCAAGAAGGACAATTTCCAATTAAACATCCCCCTAAACCCTAAAACCCTAAACCTTACCCCTAAAGCCCTAAACCTGAAACTCTAATCCGTTTAAAATTGAAGCACATTTGCTCAAGAAGTTACATAGGGAAGTCAAGGAGGCCAGATGAAAAATAAATTAGATTCACAACTAGCAAAGGGTTTACACAACACATTTCATGAGGGCTAACA
Organism: Symbiodinium pilosum; assembly: GCA_905231905.1. Classification (NCBI taxonomy): domain Eukaryota; class Dinophyceae; order Suessiales; family Symbiodiniaceae; genus Symbiodinium; species Symbiodinium pilosum. The sequence continues at coordinate 28,926 of CAJNIZ010016914.1, forward strand.
CAGAGAAATGAATGTCCAGGAAAGGAGCATGAACAAGGCGGAATCTGCCAACTGTCAATGAAATTCAACACATCTTTGGCAAGGGGCTTGCATAAACAACATAACTCCCATCACGTGTAGCAAAAAATGTACAAACAAAATCCGGAAGGACCCAAGAATTCCCCGTGAATTTTCAAATGCATTTAGTAAGTTGTGCCCTAAACTCTAAACCCTAAACCCCTAAACCCTAAACCAGTAACACAAAGGCACAGGACTCCCGTATCCGCGTCCAAATTTGAAGCTTCTTCGGTAGGGGTCGTTTAGGGTTTAGGGTTTAGGGTTTGGGGTTTAGGGCTTTATCTTGAGAAAATCAAGGGAATCCAGGATCTGAGAATTCTTTTTGATGTTCAATTGCGAAGCACAATTCCTAAAAGATTTACATAAACAACGAAGAACGCACTACCTGAGAATTATGTATCTTAAGATAACACTCATAAATATGAATCTTACCAAACCTCTTGAAATCATGCGTTGCTAGAAAGTTTGATGCGTGCAGAGTAGTACTTTAGCTTTCAAACGCGCTTCTCAGCTCAGAGAGGTAACATTTACATCTAGATATACATATACATATATATATATATGTACATACATGTGTATATATATGTATATATCCCTACATAAATCCCATAACCCTTCAAGGGCGACCCTGATTTTTGACGACCTCCCAGGACTCGGTTCAAGCCTGGGCCCGCAAAGCGTATGCGTTGATGTAGTCACCTGGAGTACTTGGAGGGGTGTTTAGGGGTTTAGGGTTTAAGGTTTAGGGTTCAGGGTGACTTAGGAAGTAGCTTAATACTGAGATAACTGGGGTTATGATGTGGCTTCTAAGGGGTATAAGTGGTAGTTTCCCAAAATTAGGGGTACCTTTTTGGGGGTCCCCACAATAAGGGCTATAGTATTTTGGGGTCTATATTGGGGTCCCCTTATTTTGGGAAACTACCAAGTATACTTACTAAGTCCTCTTGAATCTCCAGACAAGGATTCACAAAGGTTTAGGACTGAGGGTTGATGTAGTCGCCTGGAGTAATGTTTAAAGGCCAAAGCCCTGAACCCTAAGACCAAAGAGAAGAGGGTTTCCAACCAACGGCTGGGTCGAGTGTTTGGGATTAGTGGTTTGGTCTTGTTGCCAATTTTCATCTGCAGTGCAGCGGCCAGTATAACCATTCTTGAGCTGGCTTAGGGTTCAGGGTTTGGTTATATTCCGGTCTTTAAAATCTTTCAATCTTCCAAGTGTGCTTATAGTTGGGGTACACCGATTGCAATTGGATGCAATTGGGTAATTGCCATGAGCCTCTCAGTACGGTGCCCAGCACATATTGCCCTCCCCAAAACTACCGTGGAAGCGCCAAAGCGGAATCAAAAAGACAACGCTGCCCTTTTAAAGGGGTGGTGTCTGAGTTTCATCCTAGCCGGGGGATGTCTAGCCATTCCTCAATTTCCGTGGTGAAAGACTCAGAACCAACAAGCCTCCAAACGTGCCAGAAGTAAGTGGTAACCAGCCACACAACCCCCCTCCCCCCCAAAGGCTCCACCTTGTTGTGCTAGCCCTGACCAGAAATCCTTACCCACGGAGGGGCCCGGTGCGGGCCTATGTTTTCAGAAGCCCCGGCCCTCTAAGGATCTTTGGGTATTGCAAGACTGGATAGACGGGGGGCAAGTGCGTGTATCTGCAATCTCCGACTTTGCCGGTTTGTCAATGTCCTGGGCTACAAGGGATCTTATTGGAGTGAGAAAAAGGAGCCCCCTTGTTACAACTGGGGTCAGTGCCGCCCGAACAAGCATGGCGCCATGTTTGAAAGGGTGCACCTGAACGTCAAAAAAGGCTACACTCAAGTTTTGGCTTAGGGGGTAGGCAGTTTAGGGTTAAAGCCCAACTTCGTATTCATACAATTCTCTGCCCTAAGCCCGAACCTAACCCATCGTGGTTAGGGTAAATTTGGGGCCCTACAAAACTCTTTTCTTGGAGTTCCTAGGGGCTATATAGGGATTGAGTGCAAGAAGCTAAAAATCATTCTGCCTGCTGGGACGCCGGGCCATCTAACGCCAGAACTGCTGTGGCCTGTTCTCGGGCCTCCCGAGAGGCGGAGGGTTGAGGGGTTTAGGGGTTTATTGGGGTTTAGGGGTTTAGGGTTTAGGGGTTTAGGGGTTTAGGGTTTAGGGGTTTAGGGGGCTATTGGGGTTTAGGGGTTTATTGGGGTTTAGGGTCTATTGGGGGTATGTAGAGGTATATAGGGATATAAAGGGGTTATCTGGGGATAATGGAAAAGAAAATGAAAACTATTATTTAGGGTTTGGGGTGTAGAGTTTAGGGCAGGGGTTATAGAGGGGCTATCCCACGCAAAAGAACATGGAAAAGTCAATGGAAACTGGGCTTCTGTAGGAGTTGCCAATAAGGGTTTAGGGTTCAGGCGTCTTAAAAACTGTCCCCTAAACCCTAAATCCCAAACCCTATCTTTGGAGCATATCGGGTCTATAGAGATGATCCAGGATTGTTCAAAAACGTTCCGGCGATTATGTACCCAGTGCCTTTTTCCATAGGTTAAGCATGACATGTAAACTTCTTTGTAACTACTTAGGTTGTGTGATTTGAGAGTGGGATTGGGTATTGGTTTGGTCAATCCCGATACAATAATTACACGTAAACACGGAGTTATTAAGGCCTTAATATACCCCCTAGAGCCTAAACCATTAACTACAATAATCCTTCATGGTACCCAATACTAGGTGGGGCATTGACCCTAGGCATTAGATTCACGGACTTTGGGGCGGGAGGATCAAAGCTGTAGGCTTAAGAGTCTGCAGTTTAATGCTTGAGTAAGACGCTTTGCGTAGACTTACTGTTTTACTGGTTCTTAGTAAGGAATACTATACAATCCCAATATAACCCCTGTATACTGTATACTATATTCCCCCATTCCCCTACTAACAACCAGCAAGTAGAATTGGATTTACTTTCTGCTCGTAGGAGCCTACGGAGTATTTGGACAGGGCATCACGCCTGGATATTGCTCAGACTTAGGGTTGAGGGCCCTCCGGAAAAATGAGAGTTTCAACGAGACATCTACACCAGCACAGAATTTCATTAAAAGGGCCCTACGCAGTCTGCTTCCCCTCGACTGAGATTTGGGGTCCACACTAGCTTAGGGAGGGTATTCTAGAGAAAGCCCAACTTAGTCTTAGCATCTGGGTTGACTTTACCCCTCCTCCCCTTCACCTCTGCCCAACGATCGGCGCGGTGAAAGGCTCGGGCAAGATTGTACCTGCAGCCACTACTATGTCGCCCGCATTTTCTTCAAGTCATGAGTCCTCTGAGGATATGCAATGCTTAGATTCTAGAGTCTGCGGGTAAGGTGCCAGGGTAATATTTGAAGGTTATGTCAGGTGTAGACTGTTGAGCTTAGATTCTTTGGGGCCCTCCACCCTAAACCATAAGCTCAAACTTCTGGGAATTCTTGCGGGTGCTGCAGAAGAGAGAAGCATTTTGGAATTTAGGGTTTTAGGGTTTGGGGATTAGGGTTTAGTGGTTAGGGTCTTGGGGCTGTAGGGTGTTATGGGAATGCCACTCTGACAGCTTGAGCAAGATGAGCTTCTAATGTGTGAAACTATGAAAAAATCTGACGTACTGTCTGGTTAGCATTCAAAAAGGCAAGTAGTAATACTACCAGCCATAACCAAAAAGAGTAACATCAGTAAAAATAATGCAAACAGAAGATTTAATAACCACTACATTCCCCAAAAAGAACCCTCTGGCCGATGGGAGTTTGTCAAAGGAATCCCTATGCAGTCCTTCAGAGGTTTAGGGATCCAACAAGAATTCCCCAAGGTCCCGGGTTAGGATAGGGTTTAGGGCTTTGGGGCTCAGGGATCCAAAAAGAATTCGACATGTCCCCTCAAGGCGGGTTAGGGTAGAAAACCAAACCCCTAAGCTCCTAAATCCCTAAACCCTACACCCCAAAACCCTAAACCCTATAGGGTTAAGTGCTTGGGGTTGTGCCTTTTGAGAAGCCTCCCCATCATTTCGCAACCCAGGAGCCCGGCTTGATGCCAAGCTACCCTACCCCTTGAATTGCGGGGTTTAGGGTCTAGGGGTTTAGGGGTTTAGGGCTTTAGGGGTTGGGTGTTTAAGGTTCAGACAAATCTGGGACCCTAAAGCCAGACCTAGCAAACGACCGTCTTTCCACGAAGGTACAATTTGTGAGCATCTTCGATCCTAAACCCTAAACAAACCCTAAGCCCTAAACCACAAACGCTAAGCCCTCAACACTAAGTCCTAAACCCTAAACCCAAAGCCCTCAACACTAAGCCCTGAACCCAAAAACCCTAAACTCTAAATTCTAAGCCCTAAACCCTAAAACCTAAACCATGATACATATGCTATCTTTGGCTCTTGCTGCCTTGGCAAGTTGCGGAATAAAATTGAAGTTTTCCTGAGTGCCTGAGTAGGGGTTTAGGGGTTTACGGTTTAGGATTTAGGACCCCAATATGAACACCCAAAATGCTATAATCCTTACACTGAGAACCCTAAACCCTAAACCCAAAAACCTGAGACCCTAAACCCTAAATCCTTAATTTTGGGAACCACCAAATGTTCCCTCTGCTAAACAACCTTTCGACTCGCATGGCGCTGTCCTTTGAAATTTAGGGTTTAGGTTGGTATAGGGTTTAGGTTTTAGGGGTTCCCCCCTCCAAACTAACATGGCACTTAGGACCCCTACTAAGGGTTAACCCTTAGGTACCTATAATAGAGTATAAGGGAATCCCAAAGGGTCAAGGGTCAAAGGTCCAAGCTGAGTCCCAAGGAGTAAACTAACATGAAGCCAGCCGCGAGAGGGCTCCCCATATAGACAACAAACCTTTTCAATGGGCATAGTTGGAAATGGTACTGCTCCTCGATGTGACGCGCAATGCTGAAGCTTCTGAATGCCCCCACGATCCAGCGGATCTTGTAAAAGAAAACCCTATGCATCTACCAACTGGCTATGTTATGTGGCGAAGCAGAGCCCTACGTCTAAGCTTGGGGGCGCTTCTGAATAAGTGACTGGCAGGGACAATTCGAATCTTTGTACACTTATATTTGCTTTCTTAATAGCTTTCTCAAGGGGGCTTCTCGAAACGAAAGCTGCCTGAAAGCCCTATGAACATGTAATTAGGATGCTTCTGATCTATCCTGCAGCCTCCTTGGACCTATAGTTGCAAGAGTATGTTTAATCATTCCTTAGGGTTATACGATGATAACATGTTAAAAAAATCCTAAGGAGACCACAGTATTGGTTCCCCCATGAAGAAATCCTCCGCAGCTCGGCCTCAGCCTCACCAAGTTGTCTAGGTTGCAACCGTTCGATACCTGGAGGGTTCAGGAGTTCAGCTTTAGGATTTTAGGCTTTTAGGGTTTAAGGGTTAGAGTTTAGGGTTAAGGTATGGACATCTAACAACTAGAGCCACACCCTAAACTCTCAACGCGAAAGTCGATGCAACCCTGAACCCTTGATAGTGTCTGCGTCTGCTCTTCTAGACCAAACCCTAAACCCTAAACCCTAAACCCCACATCCCGTGGCCATGCGGAAGTCTCTCGGGGGAAGCCGAATGGTAATCCATCAGCCGAGCTTTGAAATCCTTAGGGTTTAGGGTTTAGGGTTTAGGGTTATGCTCCAAGGATCTCTTAGCTTACTCGTTGTTAGTAGGGAACAAGGGAATACATTCCCTAGGAAATCCCTTCCTTATTCCCTACTAACAACCAATTTTTTGGTGTATCCCGACAAAAACAAGGCAACACAAAGTTGAAATTACCCCTGAGCGCGGGACGCCGGTCGCGCAAATGTATGCCTACACAACGTCAACCCCAGTTTCCTGCTGATCCGCGCGCTTGGTTAAAGGGCGAAAGTTTTAGCTCAGTTTCCCATATGGGGCATTATTTTGGCTGCATCCTCATGTACTATAACGTCTGCAAGAAAGAAACGCGTCAAACCACACCCCTGCCCCCAACCCTTCTTCTCAGACACCCCAGCAGAACCCGTGCAGCCCAATGAAACAGCTTTCAGCACACACCGCTACATGACCCTAAAGCCTAGAACATCGATTGATGTAACAACCCTTTTTTTGTCTTCGCTACTAGGAGTGGCTCCATATCCACAAAAGACCTACACCACTCGTCGCCCCATGACCCTAAGCCCTCCATGACATATCTGAAACCTGAAGGATGGGGTTTAGCGCTAAGAGATATGGGTAGTGGAAATCGAAGGTCGTCAGAGCACTAAACGGCTAAGCGAATTAGGGTGTAGATGGATTTAGGGTTTGGCCAACACCATGAAGTATCAAGAGTTGCAATAAGACAACGAATGGGGCGTAATAGCCGTAGTAATAAGTAATAAACGTGATCGCAATAAAATATAATACTGCTAACTGTTGAACTGTGATAATGAACAGATAGTAGTGATCGGGTAATGATAGCACTAGGAAGCCTGAACATATCCATGCGGTTATGTACTGGATGCTTGGGCCCTAACGTAATTTTATAGGAACCCTTTTGGGCCCTGAGTATATACCATATAGCTACATGGATCCTGAGGGAAGAGAATGGCATTTGGGGTTCGTGGCCTGGGTTGCGATGCGTGGAGAGCTTGAGCAGGAGCCTGCCCAGGAGGGAGGCATCTGCAAGGGTTTAGGGTTTAGGGGATAGATTATGAAGTACTAGGGCTATATAGTCATCTAGGGCTTAGGTTTTGGGGTCCGGGGATATTACCCCAATTATGAGGAATCAAATGGAAAACGAAATTGGGCACGCAATGAAAACTTGGATGACGCACTGATTCGGGGTTCGGTACGAAACGCTCGTCTCATGTCCATGAGGTAATGGAGCACCAAACTGAAAACAACATGGACGCTGTGTTTGACGAAAGGTTTATAGTGACTGTAGGCTGATTACGAAACAATCGTGGTATCAAAAAAGCACGTAGAAGTGGCTATATTACCCGGTTGCAACTTATGCTCCTTACTTAATTGCGAAAAGACTGTGATATGCAACGGTGGACGTTGACGCAACAAAGGCAATGCTATTCGCTGCGAGCATCCGAAAGACTTGTAGGCTAAACCATACAAATACCGAACATCTCCAGGGTAGATTGCTGACTGAGATGCCATGCTTTTCTTAGGCCTCCGATAGGAGTGGAATCTCCGAAACGGGTATGCGCAAAAATGAAGGCTGCTGGAAAAATCCAAAGACCGTACCAGTCCTGGAAAGAACCCCCCAAGTGGAAGCTTTTTTTGGCACATATATACTGCTCTTCAAGTGTAGCTGCAGTCCGCGGTTCCAGGCTCTAAGGATCTCAAACTAACATAGTCAATGTCATGATTTAGCAATGACACCCCCAAAAAGATAGGACGATAATTACAAGATCAAACCAACTCTTCCTCAGGAAGACCATAACAACCAACTTGCGTCTCTAGGACCATCCATTCTCCTGGGAAAGTTGTTCTTTTGGCATCTTTGTCCTGAGACTGCCTGGTTTCCGTCCTTGACAGCTGGACCCGCAAGCAGAACACTCAACACACAAGGGTTTAGGGTTTCGGGAGTTTTTCAAGAGAGCAAATGGTGCGAGAAGGAATTCTTGAATTGTTTTCTAAGGAAGGGTAAGTTTCACTCAGCTCAACCTTTCCAAATAAATATTTCTTAACATGAAAAAGGCTGCCTGCAGAGTTTTAGTATCAACAGTCAGGAGCCCGGATCTGATAATTTCCACGTCAGTTCGAAGCACACCTTAAACATCTATAGGGAAACCTGTAGTCTCCTGAGACCTATACTAAAATATGTTTAATTGTTCCTGAGGGTTATACTATAGGAAATTACAAATACTTCCTAAGGAGAGGCGACTACGGAAATGAGGCCCGGGATTGAGGAGTTTTCCCTGAAACTTTGAAACACACTTGGTAAGGAATCAATACGCAACAGTTTGGAGCCCAAGATTTTAAGTACCTCTAGTTTAAGGTTCAGGGTTTCGGGAAAACCGCAGGGCCTAGCATTAAAGAATTGCTTTCATGAATCCAAGCCCATGTAGTAACAGGTTTATTTCAAAATTTCAATTTTCCCTTAGTAATTCAACCCAATTCAAAACGAATTTTTGTCAGAAAAGACCAGCCCAGCATTAAAGGATTCCTTGAGTAAATGCAAGCGTATGTACGAAAGGAGCTTTATGGGAGAAAGCCCGGAGCCCAAGATCTCCCAAAATCCTTGTCAGTAGTTTCCCAAAATAAGGGTTTAGGGTTGAGGAATAGAAGACCCCGATAAACTATACTCCTTATTATGGGGACCCCCAAGAAGGTATCCCTACTTTGGCAAACCGCCAGCAATAGAAGCCATAGAACATCCGAAGCCCGCTTGAGAAGCTCTCGAATAAGCCCAAGCAACTTCTCGAATAAGCCCAAGCAAATTCACAGGGATTCTTATGGAGAAAATGCGGCACCCAGGAGTAGAGAGGTTCCTCTTACTAGATGAACACCAATTTAGTATGGGATTCATATGGAGAAAATCACGAATGACTGGTTTCTTCCCTCCAGGCCAAAGCGTGAATCATGAGGGGGGATGGCCATAGATATATGTATATATATACACATACATTTCTTAGGGCTCAGGGTTTAGGGTATATCTATATCCACCCCATCCTCATATACCCATCATGTTCCCATTGCATATGTCACACCCCGTGTCCCCCCTACCCCTGAAAAGGCCTGGGACTAACGCCTGAATCCCAAGAAACTTAGCACTTCGATAGGCAAGAGATCTCCCTAAACCCTAGACCCTACATAGGGGTTTAGGGTTTAGGGTCTCTAAACCCTAAACCCTAAACCCCAAACCCTAATCTTGCGTCTGATCAGGCCTGGAGAGCAATGCAACTCGCAGAGCTGTATCGCCTGCGGAGTTAGGGTTTAAGGTTGAAGGTCATATAGGAAGTATGTTCATGTGAGCTATAAGCTATAGTCTAAACTCCTATGATCCCTCTGAATATCCCCCTATGAATCCCCTATATAACCCCCTTAAAGGAGTTTAGATTAAGGCGCATGTAGAGATGGGGTTTAGAATTTACGGATTACGGATTAAAGCTGAAGTGTAAACGCTGTGAAGGTGTTCATGGGTTCCCCTGCTACAACGCCCCCAAACTACCCCCCCGAAGTTCCTCCTTAATCAGCCTCAGTTAATTCTAACTGTCGCTAAATGAGCTCAGTTGATGGGATACCTAGGGGGCGCAGTATAGATGGGGACACAAGATGAATTCAGAAAAACACATGGGGCCATGTTGACAAATTCCTGTACGAACAACCGTTTGGGGATGAGGTCAGGTAAGTTCATCACAGGTTCTTGGCCTAACGTAGAAGCCTGAAAAATGTCATATCATGTTGATCCGTTGTTGGGGTAATACCCTTAAACCCATAATGTCACGTAATCCCCTCCCCTTAACATTGAAACCAGCACTCCTACGCCTTAGTATGGAACATTCCCATCATGGTAAACGATGACATTCTTGGAACATTCACTATAATGTCAAGAGGTGGGGCCTTTAGCAAAAAAAA
>CAJNIZ010016914.1:38625-50216 GCA_905231905.1 Symbiodinium pilosum
CAGTAGCAGTAGCAGTAGCAGTAGCAGTAGCAGTAGCAGTAGCAGTAGTAGTAGTAGTAGTAGTAGCAGCAGCAGCAGTAGCAGTAGTAGTAGTAGCAGTAGTAGTAGTAGTAGTAGTAGTAAGAAACCCTGGGCTTTCGGAAGCCGTCCTCCTGGTAGTCGTTGATGGCGCCATCAAAGTCGCCTTCTCGCAGTTAACTTGATTCACCCAAAGGGTCGGAAAAGACTCTCCAAACCCTAAATCCTCAACTCTAAGCCCTAACCCTGAACCCTATAAGGCTGAAGCAGATGCTACTGAGGTTTCAGGAGTGAGGGTTTCAAGTTTTGGGAATGAAGACACTACGTGGCACGTAGGACACCTACTGAGGGTTAACCCTTAGGCACCTATAATAGGAACATGAGGGAATCCCAAAGGGTTAAGGGGCTAAGGTCCAAGGTAAGTTCCAAGAAGGACAATGACGTTGAGAAGGGTACAAAGATGAGATTTAATAGATGGTAGTTTCCACAAAATTAGGGTACCCCTATATGACACCCAAGGTACTATAGTCCTCATTATAGGGATCCCCAAACAGGGTACCCCTAAGTTTGGGAAACCACCAGATGCAGCTTTGCCAGCACGAGATTTAGGGTTGCGGGCATGAACAACCCTGCGACATAGCAAACAGTTCAATGAATCCGTTGTGCAACTCAACACTATATCCTCTGTGTCCCATAGAGTATCCGAAAATGGTGACCAATAATTTCTTCGGGCATGTAATAGGTGCAAACAAACGATGCCAACTCTTGAGGAGGTATGTGAGGCTTCATGTTTTTAGCATTGAATGCTTCTAGGCTCTACCAATGATCAACCACTCGAACTGTGGTGATGGGTACTTGGTGCTTCTTGAACTAGTTCAGACTTGATTGAAGCACCCAAAAAATCTCGAGCCCCTACACTCTCAGCTGTCCTGAGCCCTACCTGGTTCTGCTTTTGTGGGTCGTTTTTGGAAACTTACACGCCTATTCTCAAGTCTACTTCTGTGGGCTTTTACTGTATCCGTGGCAGCACCTACCTGCTCGATAGCGGTTGTTGCCGACCATTGATAGCTCAACCACCTGATCACAGTTGCTTCCATGCTTCTGGTTCCTCATGGGTAGCTCTGAAATTCAAATCTTAAGTTCCAGCATGATACATATGAAAAGGCTGTAAGCATTTTGAGACTGAAAAACACATTGCACCATGATGCGGGGTGTATGGCTTGGCGCTTCTTCCCTTCTGCTCGATAGTAACATCGTCTGCGTAGTACCAAAACGAAGTGACTCCATGATTATGGCGAGGTGCGTGAGTAGTACTGTTTGGTGTCTGAGCGAAGTACGAACACACTCGTCTTATAAAGCACTAACGATCAACAAAAGGAGAGCATTGTCTTATTCTCTATGTTCTGACAGACTTTAGCACAGACTTGGCCTGCAGGGTGGGACTTGTTGGGGCACGAAACACGGCATGTATGCGTAACATTGCGCTGCTGATTTGTCCGGCGTGGTGAACCATGTTGCAATCGATTTGGCTAGAATAGACCTCATGGATGCAGCGGCATCGCTTGAAATCGCTTTGGAACTCGATGTTCCTTGTTTTTGGGAGAACATAAATTCAGCTCCAGAAATAATGTCCTTTTGGGACTCCATCTATATAAGCCATCATTTGCGGGGAGGTCTGCTGTTCCCGCAGCCTCAGCCTGCTGGTGCCACCTACGGGATAGGACCGCGAACATCTAAATGGCCTGAAGGCCCCCCTTGACCCACCTCCGAACCAATTGGGTAAAAGGATTGCAATGGGAACCCCAAACATATAGTAGGTATATAGTAGGAATACAAGGACTGTGGTAGGTATATTCCTATGATATTCCTACTATACGTCAGGAGCTCCCTGCTCTGGGGTTGTCATTAAAATCCCTGTATTCAAGGGAGTGATGGCCGCTTTGTGATTTTCCCTCTGAAATAACGATAACCAGTAATGACTCATCTCGGGCAAGCCTTCCGAGCACAAAAGTATTTGCCCACATGTCCATCAAAATTCGCGCATACACACATTTTTTAAACACGTCCGACAGCCTTTCGAGCCTAAACCCTGAACCCTAAAGCTTCTGAACCCAAAGCAACCCCAAACGGCAAGCCTTGTAAACCCAACCCCCAAGCCCAAAACGAAAACCAAGCAAACCCTAACCCACCAAACCCTAAACCTGCTCCCACCCGGCCGCCCTCCACTCCACTCCAAACCGCGTTTCCACTGAGGTCAGCTCCAAATGTCGCGCCAAAAGATTCAGGGTCCCAGCGTGGCCTCTTTTTCAAAAATAATCCGATCTGTAGGCTTGAGGGTTTAGAGTTTAGTGTTCTAGGTTTTTAGGGTTTTAGGGGTTCTCGGTTTTAGGGTTTGAGGGATTTAGGCTTGCGGGCTTTAATGTAAGGTTGACACAAAACACTTGTGGTCCCTATCGGGGACCTACCTAACCCTGCGGCCCAGGGAAGGGCATTTTGAGATTTGCGAGTTTAAGGGTTTAGGACTCATGAAGCTGAACGCCCAAATCCTGAGGCGACAGGTAGGAAAACAATCCAGCCAGGTAATATGCTATAGCCTCCTATAGTAACTACTACCTAAACCTCCCCAAGTAGGTAAAATAATTGCCCAAAACCCTCCCAAAACAGCCCCAAAGGCCATCATTTTGCATACTTTAGGTGTCGAAGTATGTATAGCATTCATGCTTCGTGCTATGCCGACCGAGGTCCCAGACCTCAAACCCTCATCTCAGTGTCCATCTCACTCTCAGTGCTTCATGTGGTTCTCCCTTCTTGGGATGCTATTCCTAATCCCTATATAGTCTAAACTCCTTAAAAGGGGGTTATGTAGGGGTTTATATAGGGAAGTATTGTAGGGGTTATTCAGGGGGATACTACGAGTTTAGAGTATGGCTCACAGAGAGAAACCCTAAACCCGAAACTGTAGGACTCTGACTCTGGAGCTTTGTCAATTTTGAGACAGTGGTTGGGCAAATGTGATGGTCCCTGGGTTTTCCCAAAAAAGGAAGGCCTGCTTGGGGAGTCTCCGTAACAAGGATTAGAATATGTCTGGGTCCATACTGGGGCCCTTCAACTGCGGAAGCTCGAATAAAATCTTTAAAGTTAGCAGTAGGGATGCTTGGGTTGCTAAATGGCTTAGGGGTATTATATATACTAACTGATGGCACTGACCCTCCAAGTGCATACCACCCGACACCCTAAACCCTAAACCCTAGTCAATCTTCAGAAGCGTGTGCTTCCACCGAAAAAGCACATGATCTCAATGCCTGAAATACCGACCTTGAGAATCAAATTCCCAAGGGTCTAGGGTTGAGGGTTTATGGTCTAGCGCTTTAGGGCTGGCAACCAGCAATTGATTACTTGGGTGTTTGGTACTACTAAGAGTAGTACAGGTTTGGGGGGGAGCATAGGATCATGAGGTACTCAGACCGTCAGGGAATGGACAATGGAATAGAGAATAACATGGAGAATTGGACTTATATGGGATTTATAGAGGGATTGTAATGTGTGTGTGTGTGTGTGCCCATTCCGTCTCATATGCTATGCTTGTCTGAAAAGTCCTGAATCAACGCCCCACACTCCACAAGCCCTCCCAGAATCACCAACATGGTAGTTTCCCAAAATAGGGGGACCCCAATATAGACCCCAAAATACTATAGTCCTTATTATGGGGACCCCCAAAATGGTACCCCTAAGTTTAGGAAACCCCCAAAATTGACCTATGAGACAGTTTCATCTTAAAGCTGCGGGATGATCACTATCTTAGGGTTTACGGTTTAGGGTTTGGGTTATTCCCCCTTACAGTAACAGTTACCACAAGGTAGGAAGTCTAATAGCCCCTCAAGAAGGCCCCCTTTAAGGAGAGTTACTGGGTGGGAGAATGACCCAATGACTACTATTGCTACGATGACCAGTACCTAAACCCCCAAAATTAGGTGAAAAAACAGCCTCAACCCTCCAAGAATAGCCCACAAGGCCATTAATTTACATACTTTAGGGGTCCAGGTATTACTATGATTGTTATTACTGACTATTATCACAATTGTTATTGCTATTACTCGAGTTTTGAACGTATCTTCACAACCTGGGAGAAATGGGAGAGGTTGAGGCTAAACTGTCTGGGTTGCTGTTAAGGATGTTAAAATAAGTTACTATACTGGGGGTATATAGCTTCCTTATAACAATTACTTCGAACCATGGTCTTTATTTAAGGTCCCCCAAATTGGACACCACATATCAACACTCACCCAAAATCACAGTAAAAACCCAACTTAATTTGAGTTCCCTACCCTAATCATCATAAACCCTAATCCCTAAACCTTAAATCCCTACACCCTTACCCTAATCCCTAAGCCCTAATCCTTGAAGCCTACTCCCTAACCCTAGCCCCTACACCCTAATCCGTAAACCCTAATCCCTGCACCCTAATCCCTGAACCCTAATGCCTAAATCTTAAACCCAGCCGTGGGTGGAGAGGATCACGGTGACTTGTCAACATCTGCCCTGAGCCGAGGTCGTGGCCGCGTTCGGCGGCCAAAGCCCTAGCCTTAGAGTCAATCAGGGAGTCCGGGGGTTGTGCCCTTGAGTTTGGGTCCCTAAACTACGGAGTATGGCCCTTAAAAAGTGTATTTGGGACCCAAAACCTAGCGCTACAAACATTAAGGGACAAACTTAAAGCCTTAGAGTCAAGGATCCTCCTGAGGGCAAAGACAGCTGCAGGGTAGGGTGGTTGTTTTTTTTTTAAGCGCTCCTTTTGAACCTTCCGCTTACGGTCGGTCAAAGGCTACGGCAGCCGAGCGAACACGAAACCTTGCTCTCCGACACTTCGCACTTTTCTCACGTGGGGGCATCAACCTTATCTCACGCCGCTTGTTGCAACACCATGTCACTGGCCACTATTGCCTAATAGACATGAACCCCATAGATCTCCTTGATTTGTGTTCCAGACATACTCCCTAGCAACCACTGATGCCACAGCTCAACTCCACTTTCACTCTCAAAAAACTCCGTGAGATCTTGCGGTATTGCTGGTTGCCAGTAGGCGGGTTCTAGGATTCAGGGTTTAGGGTAGTGTGCATAATCTGCATAGAACACGTAGAGATTGTGGAGTAGGATCTATTTCATACCTTGTTCATGCGGGCTTGAGTGGTCTAACAGCTGAGGGCAAGACCTTTTTCATGGCCTCGATGGTCCTGGCAGTGGTAGGGTTTATGAGAGATTGGGGATCAGGGGTTTAGGGTTTAGGGTTTACAGGCTTAGTATAGCGGGCTATATAAGCACGGTCAAGCGTTCCTCATAAGTGCCTTGTAGGCCTCCAAATAATCCCTAAGGGTCCAAGGACCCAGATAATAGGGTTTTGGGGGCCTAACTTCACTACCATTAATATTGCAGTATTTGGGCCCTAAAACCCTAATCGAGGTGGGCTGTTCATTTCCTAGCTGCCGTTTCCTGGACCAGAAAAGGTTAGCCTTTTGACTAGAGTAGGATAATGCATAAACCCAGAGGTCAACACATACCCGCTCAGCTATTAAGTTGCAACTAATTACTTTGAGCTAGGCCGGAAGGGGCTTACAAAACTCAGCCACCTCTTGAAGGGTCCTTCAAATTCTAATTAATGGAGTTTCTAATATATGGGAGGTGTGGAGCGGGTATGCAAAGGTTTGGAAACTGTTCTGAGTTTGGTGTTTCGGGGATATGTCAAGAAATCATTAAAACAAAAACACCCCTAAGAACACACCACCCCCCTCGCAATAAAGCCGAATAGTCCGTGATAGGCTGGGTTCCGTGATTGCTGAAATGACGAGGGCCAGTGCTTGGGGCAACACTTAGGGTTTAGGGTTTAGGGTTTTGCCCCTCCTTCCGCCACCGCGTAGGTGGTCCAGCAGCAAGTGCCTTCAGCAAGGATGACTACATGCATAGTGACTGCACTCGGCAGCAGTCCCCCAATACTGTCATGGGTAGAAACATTCTATCCTTATAGAAGACCTCGACTTTACCAATCTGATTAGGAATTAGAGGTTTTGGAGTTTGGGACCACATATGGATCAGAGTAAGCGATAACCTCTTTCTCGGCAGAATCCTGGATAGTCCCCTACTTAATCCCCAGGTGAATCTCAAACTTGTGCAAGGGCCATGTTCATTCCGACGTACACAACATGATGCCAACATTAAGCGAACAAGCAATTTCCTTCCTTTATCGAAATAAACATGCACCAAGAAATGGACACATATTCTTTAGAAGCTCTCTATGCTCACGGCAGCATGTGTCTCCTACATTATCACTACTTAACGAAATCGGAACCCTGGGAACCAAAATCCCGGAATACTCCAAAGCAAAACAAATAAAGAACCCACATGTTAGACAGGATTACAGTTATATCTATGGTCCACCCTCAAATGGACAGCCCATATACGAAACCCAACATGGTCCACACCGTCACCAAAACCACAAGCAAAACCTGATCTCATCTAAAGCCTCAGCAACCCTAAGCAAAATCCAAGCCCATAGTAATCCTTCCAAGGTTCTGATCACCCTAATTACGCGGCCCGGTTTAAACAAGGGCCTGCGAGCAAACACTCGCTTTCACAAGCAAACCTTGTCCGACAGCTGTATACATCCCCCATGTACCGAGGAAAAAGGACCGCAAGGGCCCGAAATCACAAGCAGAACCTGTTCTGTCAACTCCCTACATGTGCTCTAGCTCTGAACCTAAACCCTCAGTCCACCCACCCTCAACCTCAAAACTCGAACCCTTGAAGCCTAAGCCCCAAGAACAACCCCTACTCTGAGGGCCCCGCAAGGTCTCCATGTCCCCGGCTGCTGCGCAAGCGCAGAGGACGCATTCACTTCCCTCGGAACCCCTGCCACAAGCTTCGACTCGCAGATGATGCCACAGCGACAGAAGTTGCAGTGGTCACTGAAGGCTTGTAGAAAGGTACAAGGATTTCAAGAGGGTATCAAGCGAATCGCTATTCGGTGTAAAAAATCAAACTCATGCATGAACGCAAATGACTGTGAGAAACTTGCGTGACACGAACGTTGTGTCTTCGGACTGTCTCGAATTATTTTGTGGCTTCTAGGCTTGTAGTGAGAAACTGACCTCGTTGCGGGGCACGTGAACAATAATAGGTCAAACAGGTCAAAAAAAGCCTCTTGAACTGTGACCCATACCTACTCAGGTGTCTGCAAAAATGCCTTGACGGCTTTCAATAGCGAAAGGACTTGATCTGAAACGCATCTGTGCTCAAACACAACTTTGTTCAACATTGTTCTGGGGCAACCTCACTTCGTGTTTTTCGAACTTGAGCACCCGTTTTGACGGGGCGTTTGCAACACGTTAGCGACATGCGTTGCTCAAGATGTTGTTGACTTGATGATGTCTTGTAGTACCCCTTGTCGCCATTTTCTGTTGAATGGCTGGCCTCTCAGCCGTATAACTGAATGTGTCTGTAAGCCAAAAGGTTTCGAGGGATCCTCTGTTATCATCGCTATCGGAATAACAACTCTTGCAAAGGTCCACGCGCTATTGCTATTAACAGGAAAAAAAACAGGACGGCTCCTCCTCCTCCTCCTCCTACTCCTTCTGCTGCTACTTCTGCTACAACCATAATACTACCTAGACCCCTAAAGTATGTAAAAGAATGGCCTTGTGAGCTGTTCTTGGAGGGTTCGGGCTGTTATTTCACCTACTTTGGGGTTTAGGTGGTACTTGTACCACTGGTAACAGATGCAGCAACCATCATCCCATCATCCCGGTCGCCTTGAAGCGGTGCCGTCCTGCAAGCTTTCCATCCGCAAGTGGATCACATGTAATCACATCCACTAGGCGCTTATAGGGTCGATAATGTAGGGTTTAGGTCTGTGAATTTAAGACTTGCAGATGCTTGAAGTCTTGGGTTCAGAGTTCGGGGTTTACTTTGGATTGAGGAAATCTTGCATGAACCCATCTACCCTGTGCCATTTGATTTGACATGAAAAAAACGGAATTTAAAGGGAGCAAGATGTCCACATCTAGTCCTAAGCTGCGAGGTTGAGGAGTTTGTGGTGAATTTCGGAACGTGGCCATTAAGGACTGCACTGCCTGAAGGACCTCAAGACTCCGAGGTTGCTTTGCCAAAGTCTATGGGGGCTCTCCTTAGGGTTTCAGGGTTTAGGGTTTAGGGCGACCTGCTTTTTTGAGGGCTGTTATCTAAGATGCATTGCGAGCCCTCGTTTCCGTGTCTCTGTAGCCAGGGGTAGGTTGGATTAGCTAAGGTGTCTCAAGTGGAGGTCCCGAGAGGATCCAACATGAAAGGAAATCCACAAGCATAGCAAGAGGGAAATAATGAACCTTGTTTGATGTACCTCCTAGCTGCAGGTACAGCGTTATGATTGCAACTATGTTGCGACGTCAGCACCGATCTCCTTGGCCTCGAAATGCTCATCCTACCGCCGAAACGCTGAATTTAGATCACCCCTCATGTACCGCCAATTAGGGCTCTAACTTCCGCTTCCTTTTACATACCTTGATTCCGTACTGACAACCAGCAAGTCTACTCCCCTACCCCTGATCTGATCGCCCGCGCCCCCCCCCCCCATATTCAACATCCTCATTGTGGTGTAGTAGTAGTAGTAGTAGTACTACTACTACTACTGCTCTATTACCCTATTACTCTTTCACTCTTTCTCCCTATCACTCTATTACTCTTTCTCTATCACTATATCAATCTATTACCAGATTAGTATATTAGTATATTGTTGTATTAATGTATTAGTGTATAGGTGTATTAGTATTCATATTCATTAATATTGGTACTCGTATTCATATTAGTATTCGTATCCGTACTAATTACTATCACCGTTCTATACCAACCCTAAACCCTAGATACCATATTGGCAATATCTACATTAGGGCGGTGGATGGTTGCAATCTCAATCGAAAGGGACTCCTGAACCGTAACCCTAAAACCTTAACCCTAAGCCCTAAATCCTAAGCCCTAAATGTTAACCCATCAACCCTCAAACCTAAATCCTGAATCCGAAATCCTATTAACCC
This sequence comes from Symbiodinium pilosum, assembly GCA_905231905.1. Taxonomy (NCBI): domain Eukaryota; class Dinophyceae; order Suessiales; family Symbiodiniaceae; genus Symbiodinium; species Symbiodinium pilosum. The sequence goes on from CAJNIZ010016914.1 coordinate 47,715, forward strand.
CTCAACTCTAAACCCTGAATCCTAAATCCGAAATCCTATTAACCCCTCAACCCTAAACCCTAATTCCTAACCCCTGAACCCTATACCCCAACCTCCTTATCATCCTTGGTCTCGCCTTCTCGTTCAGGCCCGTGGCAGCCGTAATTGCAGAAGTGCCCCCTCTCTTAACGTTAGGGTTTAGGGTTTAGGTGCCCTAGAAATCCAAATCTACAAGTAATGCGCTCTTGGTGTCCTGAAGTCTATAAAGAATGCCTCCCCCATCCCTCTCGGGGCTACTTGGATCCCTAGGGATCGTTATTGGCATTAGGGGTTTGGGTGCTTTTGCGGTCTGATTGTGTCATTGTTTCCAAGTCTGATTATCATGTTTGTGAACAGTGATATCAGTACTCGGATTATGAATGCAGTTCTCCGTATCCTTGCTGCCTTTCTGGGCACCAATACCAGTAATGTTGGGGCCTCCGCATGAATCGTGGAAACCTAAACCCTAAGCCCGAACCCCAAACCCCTAAGCCGTAAGCCGTGTCTTACCCAACTTGTGCGGAGGACTGCAGAGTTCTTTGCATGGACCACATGGGTGGTTCTCAATATCAGCAGCCTTCTTGACTTCTTGGGATCCAAAACGCCGAGTGCCGGAATGCCTGTAGCATCTTCCTGTTTTCTGACGACTCTTGTTTCGACAGCTACCTGCAGAAAACTATAAGATCCTAAATAAGGGAATAATGGGGATTAGTGGGTTACCTACCCCCCTTGGACCACCCCCCCCTTAAGCACATCCTAAGAAAATCACCTTTGAGCCTTCACCCAACGAACAAGCTGGAGAATGCGGCTGAAGTTTTGCACTAGAGCGTATGGTCAGGCTGGGGTCGCTTTGAGCATGGAAACCTCACAAGGTCCTGAAGCTGAGAATAATGAAGGGTCTTGAAGCGAAGAAATACCAACAGGGCCAAACATTGTGGCCCCACAACCGTTGTGACCAATGGAACTCGCCTACGGTGGTGTAGGCAGTCTGAAAAACCAAAACCATGCTCACGTGAGAAAGTTTAAAGGCATTTGCCACATGACCGTGAAGTTGAAACTTTGGGAGGTTAAGCTGTCCCTGACATCTTTAAATACAGTCATCATCAATCTTGCACTCCTTCAGCGATGTTCGTGCACTGCCTCAAAGCTCAAAATTCGGGCTTTTGAACTGACCAGAGGTCCGACCACCGGTTATACAGCCCCGAAAAGCGTGGTCTTCAAGCGAGGGCAATTGCAAAGTGCCGTATATGTTCAACCCTCTGAACCCACCTCTTATGCACAACCCCCCGCATGCCCTTCAGGCCTAAAGACACGAGCGTCTGCAGCGCCTTCGGTGGGTGACCAATGCAAGGAAAGCGGCTTACTGATGGTTTCTATATCACACGAGTACAGGGGCCTACGAGGATATCTGATATACTGTCTGGGGAATTGTGTAAATAGGGATTTGTTCACACATTGTAGGAGAAACACACATATACATATGTATGTCAATATTTATATATATGTGTGTACATTTATATATACACAAGTATGATTTGCTCTTTTTCTAGGCGAACACATGCATCGTGCCATATAGCATGCCAGAGGCGGCCGTTACAAACTGTCACCGCAGCCTCTACAGCTGGAAGGAGCTCAGGGTTTAGCTTTGGGCTTAGGACAATTTAGGGTTAATTTGTGTGTTACGCGGGCTTGTTGTGTCATGATAAGACCCACTTTGGATAGTTGCGGAATCCAGCGCCTAAGCCGAAAGTTTCGAATGGCATCTACCCTGAAGCTGTTGCGCCTCCATGTTGCGCTGCTCAATAGCGATGCGCAAGGCAAGGCTATCTTGTTTATCGAGAAGACGGCAAACCTGGAGACGTGGGAATGCGGCAGCAGGTAGGGTCGATATGAGCCCTGGTCCAAACTCCTAATATCCCCCTGAATAGCCCCGTAGTAGTCCCCTAAATAGTTCCTTGTATAACCCCCTTTAAGGAGTTTAGACTATGGCTCATATGAGGTCGGAGGGTTGTGTTTGGACACCCCATACATACCTTCACCATTCTTGGGGGACATTTCTGCCGTATGGAGTGTTCGAGGGTGCAATGCAAAGACTCGCGCATGTAGGAATGGTATAGGAGCACTACAAGAAGCGAACTATGAGAGGATCACTACGTAGAAGCTATGCGCAAAAACCTATGAAGGACAAGACATGCCTCTTTGGAATTCAACGTGCGACCATGACCATCGATCATGTTCAGTTCCCCTGAAACAAGTAACCCCACACGCCTAAAATCCAACTGTCGTTAGCATATGGTAACAAGGAAAACTGCCTCTAATATTTCGGGCGCGCAAGCTGGGCTGTATTTGATAGCCTCCCATATGAACACAAGCCGCCAAAAAAAGCTACTTCGTCTTCTTCCATGATACCAATAGCCGCCATCACTATCAGCTATCAGACCTATACCCTGAGGCTCTAACTCTATAAATAATACCTACATTGGG
>CAJNIZ010016914.1:50279-76329 GCA_905231905.1 Symbiodinium pilosum
TACCTACATGGAGCCTTAGGGATAGTCTTCCCTGCTACGATTGGCCGCCCAAAAGACCCGAAACCCCCAAAAGCCCAGGACCCTAAAAACTTCAAACCTACTATAGTATATTAGGGGTCATATTGGGATAATGGAAAATAAAGTGGAAACTACCCTAAAAGTATGTAGAATAATATCAAACCCCCCCGCCCTGATGAAGAAGTTGTGCTTTGTACCTTAATTTGGGCTTGTACCCGTGGATGTGGATCCCTAAGCCATGGAACCTCGTTCTTAAATTGGGTATTTGGGACCCAAAACTGAAGTCTACAAACCTTCAGGGTGCAACCTCAAAGGCTTTGACCGAAGCATATTCTCGAAAATGCAGCCCGCGCACCCAGGCTCGTAGGATTCGTTGCAGCAGAACTCCCGAGCCCTGACGGTTCAAATGGGGGGTTGGTCCTGTTGTGGGTACCCTGTAAACAGTAGGGGCAGAATCATAATGGTGACACAAGACAGGACCATCCAACCACAGGCCCCTAGTTCCTCTAGAACAGAAAGCAACCCCCATGCTTGAGAGCGCCTCTTACATAAGATCTTCATCACAGAGCGCTGAACAGGTGTGGAGCCAGGGGTTCTACGGTTTTCGGGCGTCCCAGAGCTGGTGCAAAGGCTGCCGCAGTATCAGCTCCGGAAGAAACCTATGCAAACAATCTACAGGCATGCATCTTGGAAGGTCGAGGGCATGAAGACCCAGTTGAAGACTTCATCATGAAGCATGAAACGGAAAGTGGGCTTCATAGGGATGCTAAGGGTGAAAACAGATAGTTGGAGGACCCGAGGATTTGTGTAAGTATATGCATGAACCCTATAGGCTATGTAGCGACGCCACTTCTCCTCCAGTATGCTTCGCAATCGCAACCGCTGGTTGCCGGAACTAAACATTTGCAGGCCCTGCCCTAAACCATTTGTGAGGACAACTGGAAATTTGGCATGAGGTATACAGGTGTTTCCGTTTGTGTAGAAACGAACAAAATTGCACGTTTGATTTGCGGACCCTATCATCTCAGCTCACTGTGCATGAGTTGTAGGATCGAAGTCCTGAAGTGGATTTTACTTCCGGCTGAAAAAACTGGGTGGGATGAAAACAAATACGCCTCCTGTTTTGGGGACTACGATAGGGGTACTACTATTTCAGGGCATGTAATAGGGACCCCCTGTGCGAGAATTCACATGTGGACATCTGCAAGAACTTGCGCGTACGCTCCACTGCTCTCTTGAACGACTATTCAGTCGGGATTGAAGCCCTCTGAGGCTGTCCCGGAATGGTAAAAGTCCCCTGCAGAAGTCCCCGTATACTTCAACCTATAGTCCCCCTTAAGTAGATAGAATATGGGGAATATGGGGATCCCCAAAGCTATATGGGGAATATGGTGATCCCCAAAGCTATATTCTATCTACTTATTAAGGGGGACTATAAACCCTCAGGAGCTGTCTTCCCGTCCTGGCCGCGCCGCACAGCTGCGATCAGAAGCGCATGAAGTCCCTTCAGGCTGATCGCTTGGGGACTACGTAGCAGAGTTTATAGGGTTCTACGCCAAGACGTGGGCTGAATTTTTAAGGTCTGACTCTGAGGGGCTTAAGTGGCTTCGGGTGCCGAAAATACAGATTGTGGTAATTATTTGGGACCTAAAAGAACCTCAAACCCAAAACTCTAAAACCCTAAACCCTAACTCCCTGAACTCCAATCAAAACCCCAAGGGAAAGCTAGGGCTTTTAGGGGCTTAGGGTTTAAAGCTTTGTTAATTCGGGCTTCACGGGAATCGCCTGTTGAACCGCAGGAAAAACAGCTTTTAGTCTGAGCACTGTATGCATTACAGTGGTTGGCAGTTTTAGGTTAAAACCTTCATTAAGGGTGACCAATCAGTATGAAGTTTAACTTGTATTGCATGTTGTGGATAATTTGATCAGACGCACAAGTTCCGTAAGCCCCTAACTTAAAGCCTGTGAGCTATAGTCTAAACTCCTAGTATCCCCCGTAATATATCTTATAATAGCCCCATACATAATCCCCTCTTTAACCCCCCTTAAGGAGTTTAGACTACAGTTCAGGTGCCGTTTTGCATCCCAAATGTTGCGCTGGCCAAGAAAGTGTTTTTGGTGAGCAGAAATAGAAATTTGTTTTGCGGCGTCCCGTGCGCCCTTAATCACCGGAATTCTACGAATTCACGGCGCCTGCGTTCAGGAAACAATCATAGTTGTCAAGATGGTCCTTGTACCAAAAGCCAACAATGTGTAATGGAATTTCCCCGACCAGTGCTCGCTCAGGTACTCTCCAAATGCTCAAAACAACTAACATGACTCTGCGCAGCACAACAGCAACACCCCTTATGAAAAAATGCCGTCTTGTCTTGTATCAGGCTTGGAAACCAATCCCGCCCTAGCCCTAGCAACCTCAACACAAGTCGTCTCAAAAGCAGAAAGCAGTTCTCCTTGCAGTTGGGCTAGACACATCACACTCCCATGTTCCAAAGATTCGGGCCACATACACTGAAAAAAACATAGTTGATGGTAAAACATACCTGAAAGGGACCCAAAAGTTTATGAAACCGACCCCAGAAAACGCACACACTCGACCTGAAGTCAAGACATGTGTAGGAACCTTTCATAAGCGGATTGCTAACAAGGCCAAGACCGCCATAGAAACAAATTCATTTTAGAGCCCCGTGTCCTCTGTAGGAATTTCGCGGAGAAGCTCAAAACCGCGCGGGCCACATCCCTGTGGATGTCAGTTGGGCTGGGTGCTTTGGTGTAACATTAGATTAGGGTTTGTGGACTACAGTGCTGGTGAAATTGTGGTTGGTTTTGGACGCATGTTGCCTCGGATAATGCCCAACAAAAAAGTTTAAGCAAAGGTACTGCATTTGTGTTGAGAAACGCTTACGAGACTTCTCAAAGCAATGGGCCCAGCATTGCATGAATGGGCGTCTTCTGGCTGGGTCCAAAGGGGTAACACGACTAGATACAAGGCGAACTCAACAGGTGAGCGATTTCCCGGAAAATGTGAAACAACTAGATGTGTGGCCGACGCTGCGCAACAGGGTGATCGGGGCTTTGGGTTCACTAATGCTTCGAACCATGTTTTCCACATGGGACTTAGCCTAAATTACTGCTTGAATGGTATGTAGGGAGCCGAATTATAATAGGGACCCCACTATAGGGACCCGCATGTCTCTCAATTTGCAGAAATACCCATGTTGGGATTTTCTAACGTTGTGCATTTGGAGCTCCTACGAGATATGCAAAACTTAGTTCGCTCGACAAGCCCATGCTATGCCTGAAATTATGCGAGCGTTGTTGACTTCCATAAGTCTCATATAGGAGCTCCTATACTAAGGTCTACCTTTTTGACTTTGGGTGTGCGCAAGTAAATACATCGGCAGCAGTACTTTTGGGGGGGCTCTCAACTTGTAAAAGCTGATCTCGAAGCAGCTACATGGCGGGTGGTCCCCCAAAGTTACGCGTCAGAATGGTCCCTACTATCAAACATGTTCAAATTGCAGAGCTCTGCGGAAGCTATGAAGCCGCACGCAATCTGCAAAAAAGCTCTTTTTGTCCTCTCTTGGAGCCTCGCCACCCATCAGGAGAGAAGGTCTTTGTCAAGCTCATGCAATAATTCATCCTTGCCACTCATATTGAATGCCCCGAACCCACAACTAAAATCTACCATGTATGCCACTCGAACTTCTTTTCGGGAAAAACTTCACAATGGCAGGGGGGTGTCAAATATCAGTGGTAGCGGATTACTCGCAAGCTCCGCATGCCAGAAAACTGCAAGGCGGCATGCACTGCACGAGGCGGGGTGAGGGCCTGTTCCTCGGGCGCCCTCAACTACGCAAACGCAGAGCGCAATAAGCGCAGGTCAAGCACCTACTGTACGGGGGACCATGTAGGGAGGGTTTTTAGAAGATCTTGTACGTGGAGATTTTTGGGGGATCAAGCAGGGGGTTTCTAGACACACAATTTTCCAGGACTATTCCAAGAACTGCTCAAAATCGGATGTCCGGAGATCACTTGACCCACCTCACTCCTTCTTCCCATCCTTCTTCTCCTTCTTGACAAGGGGGTTGGAAGGGAAGGCGAAGATGTGCAAAGCCCCAAGGAAGATCACCGCAGCATAGACATAGAAGAGGCGTGGGATGAAGGCCTCCTTTAAGGGATTAAGGGTAGGGTTTAGGGTTTAGGGCTTAGGGCTTAGGGTTTAGGGTACCCCCCCAAAGGTACCCCCCCCAGGGTTGTAAGGAGCTAATAAGGATTATAGAGGGCTTCATAAGGCCTAATAGGGTTCTAAATCTTGCGGGGGGGTCACTTTTGGGGGGTGTACTATTGTAATCCCTTTCTCCTTGTCTGCTACGTAGGTGCTGTAAGCGGTGTAGCCCGCAGCCACAAATCCCCCCAATCCGCTCAGTTTGCCGTTGATGGGGTTCCTCATGGCAGGGCACTGTCAACTCGCCTATCTCCACTCCTTCCCTCACTACCAAGGTCCAAGGACCCAAATAATGGGGTTCTAGGGCCTAACTACAATTAACATTCTAATATTTGGGCCCTCAAGCCCCATTATGTGGGTCCTTGGACCCTTAGGGTTAGTGATAACTCATAGTCCTGGTAGTCTATTTGAGGGGACGGGTTCCAGTATTGCTCGGGAGGCACGGTTGAGGAGCTGATAAAAGCGTTCGGACATCAAAAGCCTCAGGGCTTTGAATTTAACATTCTCACCCTAAACCCTAAACCCTAAATCCTAAACCCTAAACCCTATAAACCCTACACCCTAAACCCTAAACCCAAACAATGACATCTCCTAAGTCAGTCAATTACTGCTATGCCTGAGTTGCCAGGGGAGCGTCGTGTCCCTTCGCAAGCCAAATCAACTAACTCTGCAGTGGCCGAAATGATTACCCAGATCATGATGTGATTTTCTACTCCATAAATGGAATCTGGGACCATAATATTGGTGACTACTCACCCTACAAGGGACTTGGCCTGAAATACTGCTCCGAACATGGGAGAAAATCATACAGGGGCCTGCACTATATTAGGAATCCAACTATAAAGACACGTATTTGCTAAGAATTTAGGAAATCCCCACATTACACTGAATAACTTCTTGTTTAATCACTTGCAGCGCACGCCAGGTCAAGAACTTGGGATTTTGGGTTGAGGGCTCCGCGTTGCAAACATCATCCTGAGGTGTATCTGAGGTATCATATGCCATAATTACATGAGCAGAATTTCCCCATAGAATTAACAGCTTCCTATGAAGGACTGTATCAGGACTATACTCGGCTACAGGAGGGGCCCATGTCTACGGTTAAGGGTCCCTTAGTCAATAAGGTTAAAATTCAGTATATGGGGGTTTCCCAAAAAATTAGGGGTACCTTTTTGGGGGTCCCCATAAGAAGGATTACAGTATTTAGGGGTCCATATTGGGGTCCCTTATTTTGGAAAACTACCATATAAAGATTCTAGAGCGATCATATATTGGCAAGTATGTACGCACCTACATTATGATGGAGATGATCTGCTGGCAGGATACCATTTGACGCCAGAGAGCATCAGGGCAATGATGACCATGAGCCCTGCAACGAACTTGATGAGAGCGGCCAAATCTGCGGAATTGCTGCTGAATTGGGCCTTAAGCGGGCCCAAATCCTGGAATAGGTGTTCCGGGTAGAAGTACCAGGATAAGCCTACGCCAAGCAAACTGAGGGCGATGAGGTCAGAGAAGTTCCCATGGTTGTTCTTCACCTGCGGTTTAGGGTTTGGGTTTAGGCATCTGAAATTGGTGGCTTGGGGGTTCCTACTAGGAGGATCAGGTGAAGTGGGCTTGGCAAGTAGGTAATACTGGGACTAACTGGAGTTATTTGTGGCTCATAAGGCTTGTAAGTGCACATACTAAGTCCCGGTGACACTCCAAGTGTCTCAACAGGGAAAATGCCCGGATGCTCCTACTTCGACAAACTCCCACCTCAGGCGTCTTCTTGGGGAGAGGGTTGGAAGGGAACGCGAAGATGTGCAGCGCGCCCAGCAGGATCACACCAGCATAAACATAGAACAATTTGGGGATGAACGCCTCACCATCTCCCTTGAAGCTGCTGTAGATGGAGTAGCCCATGGTGATGAAAGCCCCAAAGCCTGCCATCTTCCCGTTGACCTCACAATGCTGTTTCAGATTTATGCTTTGCGCCTGGTCTTTCGTTGGCACGTGATTTTAACGTTTGTCCCTGACGGTCATCCCATCATGCACGCACATCTCCACTATACGCAAAACATGCCCTTGCAAGAAAGTAAACAAGGCACGTGGGGCTACCATCCCCCGCTTTTCCCGCAATGTACATACATTCGAAATCATATCACCTTACTACCCACACCACTAAACCAGTTCCCACAATTTCGAGGGACACCCTGTACGCCGCAAACTAACATGGAACCCCATATGCACCCCTTTTGAAAGACATCCTTTCCCTAAATCCAAACACTCTAAAGCTTGGGTACTGCCCCCCCTCAGTAACAGTTGGATAATAATTGTAATATGGTTATATATAGCCCTTACTAGGACCCCTAATATAGACTGTTACTCGGGAGGGGCAGTACCCAATGTAAAGCCTAAATCCTAAACCCTAAAGCCTAAGCCCCTAAACCCCAATGTAAAGCCTAAATCCTAAGCCCCTTTTTGGGGATCCATGTTTGTTCATGGGAAGGCAATTCACTCCCGGGAGCCCTCACCCCCAAACCCTAAAGTCTCTCTTATAGTATAATATATTGTGGTGAATTATGGTTGGTTGTAGTATTTTGTTGTATATTCTGGTATATCCTGGTATATTCTGGTATATTATGGTATAAGCTTCACCGTGAGCAGACGGCTTTGGTAACCCCATCCTCCCAAAGTTAGTGCAGTACTATAATCATATGATTGTTGTAGGAATCTGATTTTGGAAGTAGGGTTTCCCCCAAAAACCCTCCCATCACTAAAGCCCTAAACCCCAAACCCCTAACCCCCCTCACTCACTCAAGCAACGGGATTCCAACTCACCGCGGAGAAGATCATGCCGAGGAAAAGGATCAGCCCGGCTCCAAACTTCAGCAGGGCCTCTGAGTTTTTTAGGGTTTAGGGTTTAGGTTTTAGGGTTTAAGGTGATTTGGGTTTAGGATTTAGGTTTTAGGGTTTAAGGTGATTTTGGGGGGGGTTCCGAACAATGGTTTGATATATAACTTCAACAATAGAGACTGAAGTGGGAAAGAACATGGCAAATTCAATGGAAACTTGGGCTATGGAGTGGTTTGGAAAAATGAGCCTTTCCTAGAAGTAGAGGTACCGTTGATCATCGTGCTTTCCGGGCCCCCTATTTATGGAAATTAACATTTCAGAGCTACGAGTTCATGGTGGAGAACTGTGTGGGGTTTGGGCGCTGGGTCTGCGATTAGGCAGCGAGCAGCCGCTCAAGCATTTGCAGCAGGTCCAGCTTTGGGGTGCATAGGGGGTATGCAGGACAAATAAGCATACATCGGGAAAACTCAAACTACAAACATAAGGAACCCTCTCAATCCTTCACATATGACTCGCATGCAAGTCTTCATATGAGCCATAGTCTAAACTCCTAGCATCCCCCTTAATAACCCCTATAGTAGTCCCCTATATAATCCCCTATAAAACCCCCTTTAAGGAGTTTAGACTATAGTACATATGGAGCCCAGGAACATCCATGTCTGCACTCTTGGACTTGAACTGCGCCTGAATGCCAGGGCTGATGTAGGGATTGGGGTGTGTAGGGGTTTCCGAAAATTAAGGGTACCTTTTTGGGGGTCCCCATAATATGGACTATAGTATTTTGGGGTCTATATTGGGGTCCCCTTATTTTGGGAAACTACCGTGTAGGCTTCAGTAGACCTTCCGGAAGGGTTACGAGGTTAAGGGTGTGGGGTTTGGGGCTGCAGGTTTCCGGGACTATGGGTTAAAGGTGCATTTCGTTGCTGTCTCCGTAACTTCAAACCATATGATGATCAGAAGGTTCTAACTTAGGGGTTGGAGTAACCGAAAAAACTTTCAGCCATATTCTAAACTCCTAGTATCCCCCTTAATAACCCTATTGTCATTCCCTATATAATCCCCCCTCTATCATATAACCCCCTTTAAGGAGTGGAGAGTTCAGACTCTAGCTCTTATGGCCATAGCTGAGGCCTTCTCTTGGGTCCTTACTTGAGGCTGGAGCTATTAGGGAATTGCCAAAAAAGAGGTTCCCCACTGTTTTGCCCCGATGTACTCTAGTCTTGAGCGGTTCAGGTTTAGGGTTGAGGGCTTAAGAATCCTGAACCCTAAGCCCTTAGGTTCAGGGGCACCCAAAAGCGGCCTTTTGGAAAAGCGCTAATTTCATGAATACGACTGGTCTTGTGATAGAGCTGATATTTTCGCTGACTGGAGGCGATCGTGCCGCTAACCTTAGACAGCTATTTAAGTCCCCTCAAATAGCCCCCGCCAAAAAGACTGAGGACTCTCTAAACCCTACCTGACATCTTCAAATTCCACAGCTCTGTTGCGAAAAAAACCCTGCCTTCAGAGGTCCCACATCTTCGAAGAGGGTGGCTGGGTAGGCCAGCCACTGCACGGTGATCCTAAATTACTTACGGACGGTTAGCAGGGAGTAAGGGAATATGATATAAGCAGGGGGGTCATATTCCCTGATTCCATAGCCTGATGACTCCCGTGCTTAGAATCCGTACACGATGACTATCAAAAGCCCCGGCGTCATCCAAAGATTCCCTCCTTCTATACGCCATAGTCTAAACTCCTAGTATCTCTCTAATATGCACTAGAGAAGTCCTCTATACAACCTTAAGGAGTTTAGACTATAGCTCACACACGCTCACTCGTACCCGCAGCCAGCCCTAGGCTCTCTCACCAAAAGCAGCTCTCATTCCCGTTTCGTAGGGTTTAGGGTTTCGGGTTTAGGGCGTAGGTGTTGAGGGTATAGGGTTTACCCCCATGCATGCCCACATATCACAATTCAATGTGTAGTTGCATAAGCTACATATCACCAATCGTATCATTTATCCCGACATAACGCTGATACCCTAAGCCGCCTAAACAATGTCTGCCCCCATACATCCTCTAAACCACACCCTAAACCCTAAACCCTAAACCCTAACCCCTAAACCCCAAACCCTAAACCCCATACATCCTTGAAACCCCCATCCCCCCCCCAAAAAAAGCCACGGATCCCTACCAGAGCCAGGAACACGAGGTCCGAGAGGTTGCCGTGAGCCATGAGGCTTTCGGAGGGGGAGCGCTCCCCACAACAGGCCCTCAACTACGCTGCTGAGCCCTAGAGGACAGCATGTCTGGTTGGAGAGTTTTGGGCGGGGGTTGAGGGTCTATAACTTTTAGGGTTTAGGGTCTAGGGTTAAGGGGTTTGCGTTACGTGTAAAGAAAGGGCTTGGGTCAACGCTGTTGGGCCCTGGAGGAGTTGGTAGAGACGGCCACATCAATCAGAAAACACGAAAATTACGCCAGGAACCTAGGAACGTGATGTGGGTCATAATTTAATGTAATACGCCCCAAAACATTTTTCCCTATCAACCCCACATAAAGCTTCCATGTCATGTTCCAGTTGGTGTTCCATTTGTTTCTCCATTGTAGGGTCGGTTACTATCCCTAAGCCCAAAACCCTAAATCTAGCACCCTGAACCCTACACCCTTGAGACTAAACCCTCAACCCTAAATCCTAAACCCTGAATTTGAAGCTTCAGCAACGCAAGACCGGCAATAATTGCATCATGTGGGAGTCTCTCGAAATGGGGTACCTTCAAAAACACTGAGTAAATTTGAGGTTTCTCTTTTTGGGGTGTACTTATAAGAAAGACTAGAAAATTTGAAGGTGAATAAAGGGGGACCCTGTTTCCGGAAACCGCAAACGGGCATGACTAGGAGATTGCCGAGGTACCTGTGAGGGATTTTGGGGCTTTTAGGGGTATACAATGAGAACCCTCATATCCGCAATGAATTTGCATAACAGCTGCTTCAACATTTGACTACCGCTCGCGCTACCAGGCAACTATTCACCTAGTCCTCCGTGGCTTTAAATTACGACCCATACTGAACCCATACTCGAAACCCTCATCACACAAACCCTAAACCCCGAAACCTAAACCCTAAACCCTAAACCCCGAAACCCTACCTCAAGTCGGTCCAGGCATTGCTCGACCATGCTGCTGGATGCATCCTGCAGAGTCTGCAAAGCACATTCAACTCTCTGTGGGCCCCCATGCTGGTGGGTACCTGTGGAATGTTGAAGGGTAAGTTTAGGGTTTAGGGCTGTTCCAGGCTCAAGGTGCATGATGGTTGCGTTTTGCGGATTTCAACATGAGTACGATTCAACTCCTCGTCGGGATGCTCAAACTACGTCTGCATCAATCGGCAAAAACAAATGCTGGTTTATGTGCAGATACGATACCCGTGCATTTCTATGTAGGCGGACGTGCGTTATCTTCGTGGTAGCAGGATAAGAGCAACATCAACACGTCAACAAATGCCCGTCTATGTGGAGCTGTGATACCCGTGTGTGTGTGTTTCTGCGTAGGCGAACGTGCGTTATCTTCGCGGGAGCAGGACAAGAGCAACATGAACACCTCAGCAAATGCTGGTCTGTAATGTTGGACCCTCTTTAGCATAGGGGGCCGCAATAATAAAACTTTTCGGGGAAATTATTCAGGGGTATTGTTTGAGGGTTCCGGAACAATAAAATTTTCTGGGACCCGAAAAAAAGTAGCAAAATTATTGACTAAGTCAGTTTAGTTTTACCTAAGACAAGCTCAGCAGAAACAGCTTGAAGGTTGCTGATAGATTCTAAGGGCCCATATGATTCTAATTGTGCGGCAAATGTGGGGGGGGGGGGCCGAAATATTAAAGAGGAACGGTAATTGTTNNTGTTCGGGGGGGGGGGGGTCCCCCCTTTATAAAGAGAGTCCAACATTATGGAGCTATGATACCCGTGTGTGTTTCTATGTAGGCGAACGTGCGTTATCTTCGTGGGAGCCGGACAAAAGCAACATCAACACCTCAGCAAATGCTGGTCTATGTGGAGCTATGATACCTGTGTGTTTCTATGTAGGCGGGCGCGCTATCTTCGCGGGAGCAGGACAAGAGTAACATCAACACCTCAGAAATGCTAGTCTCTGTGGAGCTATGATACTCTATGTAGGCGAAAGCTTTTTCAAGAGATTCGCTATTGTAAGACATTATCTTCGTGGAAGCAGGCCAACAGCAACATCAACACCTCACCTCAGCAGAGTAATATGAAACCTCATGTAGCGCCTTAAGCAGTTTTCGTACAGCCCTTGTTGGGGCTCCACGCTAGGTTGGGGAGAATAGCAGACCTTGCTCTCGTAGCCTGTTGAGCCGCAAATGGGGATTTCCAAATGCGTATACCGTGTCAGGGAAGTATATTATAGTAGGAACAAACGGATTTCCGGGGCCTCCCTCAGGATATATTATTTTGGGGACGGTTTTGGGGCCCTTCGCAACTGATGACAGCTCTTTCGCAAGCATTGCACACCGCTGGACCAATGTGTTCAGGAATGTACGGAGGTTGGGTAGCATGAAGCAGCTGAATATATTCACTCTGAATATATATATATATATGTGTATACACATACCGTAGGGGTCTACACATGGCCACGTTCAATGGCGGGAGCAAAGCTTACATGAGCCGCTTTTTGACTTCAAAGCGTTGTAGCCACGAGCTTGCGCTTCATAATCCGTGCCTTTTCAGGCAACACGAGCTATTCCACCACGGCTATCATCTGGAAAGTCCATCAGCAGACTCTCCGACGGGAGGCTGCCATCACAAGGAACAAGTATGCCACGATCAAGCGACATAATCAAATCAGGCTTATGGATCTTCACATCACCAATGGCCATCCCCGGTAGTAGCAACAACAGCATCAATACTAGCAATTTCTAATCCCTCCCCTGACACTAAACCTCCCACCCTCAAATATTGAACATTCCCATTGTGGTATATTGTAACATAGAGGAAACATTTTTGATTAAGGCGCTTGGGGGGCTCATATTAGGGGAGGGGATTAACCCCTAAACCCTAAACCCGTAAACCCTCAACCGCATGCTCACCGGCGGGCCACTAAGAGACCTTAAACCTCCTGGACGCTGCGTCTTGCACAGTGTGGAATAGCAGAGCCGGGAAGTAGGTGACGTGCGCCCACCTGGGTTTAGGGTTTAGGTTTTAAGGTTATTTAGGGTTTAGGGTCTATTTAGGGTTTAGGGTTTAAAGTTTAGGGTTATATGTGAAGGTGTGAAGTATGGGCCCTTTATGTGGGCCCCTTAGGCCTTTTAGGGGGATTCAGGGACCCTTAAGGGGGCATATAGGGTATATCGTGGGCACTTAAGGGTTCCCAGGTTAAGGGCCCATTCAACCTTTGACTTAGTTTTGCATAGGGGCAGCGGGGCACTGAAAGAAATAACGGAAACTACGATATGTTTTAGGCTTTAGGGTGCTTCAGGGGTGGGGGAGGGGATATAGGGTACCATTGTGAGGTTTGTATAAAAATCATTTTTTTGGTAGTTCCAGTTTGCATAAATAGGGGGACCCCAAGAAAGAACTCAAAATACTATAATCCTTACTTTATTGTGGGACCCCTCAAAAAAACACCCTACTTTCGGGAACCCCCCCAAATAGACGCACTGCCCCACTCCGGCCAAACCACTCGTAGCGCAACTTCGCCTGCTCACCTGACAGGGTGCCGCATGCTTTAGGGTTTAGGGTTTAGGGCTTCGGGTTTAGGGGTTGAGGGCTTAGGGTTTAGGGTTTAGGGGTTGAGGGCTTAGGGCTTAGGGTTTAGGGTTCCGAACAGGCTCTCAAGCCAGGAATTTTATGCTTTAGGGCTCAGGGTTTAGAATCCTCCGCCCCCTAATTTGAACCAAACATTACCCTCAGGCTCAAAATAGCTCAAAAGCCTTATATGGTATGGTCTGTGGGCCCAAAAGCACTATATTTTGAGTCCTTAGAGAGTTAGAATTCAGGTTTAGGGTCCACAGGGCTCCCGTATGGAATGCTTGATGGTAGGGGGGAGGGAAGTGCTCCACAAGGGATATCTGTTAACGACGACTGTGTTTCTAGCTTCCGTTGGTACCCGCGCTTTTCATGTCAACTTGGTGCTTTCCAGTCTTTTTCAAAAGGGCCTCAGAAACACCCAACAGAGTGGAGGCCTTTGTTGTGTAACTATGTGGCTATTGTCTTGTATGGCCAGAAGCCCCAATACCAAGGAATTGTAGGATGCGGCTTGGGCGGGCCAAAAAGATTGGACACTGCAGGTATCTTTTTGCTGCGGCCAAACTTTCAGGCGTACAATGTATCATGTGGGCCTGGGTGCGCCTGGCCCGTCATCAAATCTAGGTCGCTTGATGTACCCCATAAGAAAATATGATTCACCAGGACGTAACCCGACCGGCTGAATCAACATGGTCAAATGCTTCGCGCAGCGTTTGAGGAGTCTCTGAAACGTGCCCCTCAAACCGTAAACTTTAAAACATAAAACCTAAGCCCCTGAACCCTCAACTTATAAACCCCCAACCCCCTGAACCCTTAAACCCTTAAAGTCCCCCTTAACTAGATAGAATATGGCTTTGGGTATATCATAACAAGGTCCCCATATACCCCATATTCTATCTATTTAAGGGGGACTATTATAACCCTTAACCCAAAACCCTAAATAGTAGCTTCCATTTTCTTTTCCATTATCCCTATGTAACCCCAATATGACCCTAATATTCTGTCTACTTAAGGGAGACTATAAGCCTAACCAAACCCGTGAACCCTAAACCCTAAACCCTAAATAGTAGTTTCCATTTTCTTTTCCATTCTCCCTGTATAAACTCTATAACCCCTATGATATACTAGAATATATTATAATATACTATACTATACCCCGATAAACCCTGGTCAACCCGAAGCCAAGGGAGAGAATCCCGTGCCTTGCCGCTGGAGGGCGACAAGAGTTGCTTCCTCTCGCGCGATGCCATGGCTGATTCCTAGCGAGGGTTTAGGGTTTAGGGCCAAAACTTATAGGCCTCTGCCGTAGGAAATGTAGGGGCTATACAGGATACACATGGATCTATAGGGTTTGGGCATGAAGATTTGGGGGGTTTCCAAAAATTAGAGCTCCTCTTGAAAGAGGGACTGTTTAGATAAGGTTTCAAGATTGAGCTGGGTTTTGGGGGTGTCCAAGCAAGTATCATGGATTATGTTTTGGGGGTGGGGGACCCTGCGTAAATTCAAATTCAGGGACCCCTGAAGTGTGTGCCCCAAAAACACGGATACCTGGTGTAGGAACGGGAATTCAAGGGCCTTAAGCGGTTATAACCCCCATAGTTTGGAGAAGTCCTGTCCTTGGAAGAGAGAACCGGTGAAGGCGTAGCCTAGATAATAGAGCAGGGGGTCATCTGTCAGCGTCGAAGCTGCCCGACACAAAAGCGAGCCTACCACCACCACAGGGCTCACCGGGTTTTTCCTGAGGGCCAAGACACTGAGGACTCCAAACACGGCGCAACGAATCTGGAGTTGGTGGTCCTGCAGCAAAGGACTTGGGTTTCAAAGCCTCGAGTTTAGAGTTTGGGGTTGCGGACGCTTAGGGTCTAGGCATTTAAGGTTTGGGGTTTTGAGTTTGGGGGTCTAGTGCTTAGAGTTTAGGGGGGATCCTTCAGCTTCTTGCCGCAGGTCCGCCGGAACAAGCTCCACACGGCGTACCACGCAGCCATCAGCATGAGCCCCCGTCTGTAGCCTTGCCAGTCCGAGAAAATGAAACTGCAACAAGGAAACTCCAACGCTTTGACAAAAAAGCCTAGCTATCCACTTTAAGCTAATCCACTTGACTTTGCTGGCTGTTAATAGGAAACAAGGGGCATGGATCCCCATAGCACCCCGAGCACACTCCCGTATCTTCCACATTCCTATACACAGGAGTTTCTCGTAAACAAATGCAATAACAGCCCAGCAGCTCGCAGCAGGAACAGGCCTCCTCGTGGTGGCCTGCGCCCACGTCAGCACCGCTGCGAATGCCGCTGGCGCCGCGAGTTCAAACCGCTCTGGCGTAGCCTAGGGACCCTACTAGCGGGGATACTGCTTACGGATTGGAGGGATTGCCAGGTGCACGGGTTGGTCGGGGTCGAGGTTGGGGTTATGGCAATTTAATGGATTCAGCTAGGCGTTCATGGAGGCGTTAGGTACCGGGTACTTTTAGTGGAGCATGGAAAGCAGTTTAAGAGCATAGAAAGGGGAACATGGCCCAGTGGCATACGGTGCTCCCCGAAAGGCGATCGCCACCGAGACGCAACCTGGGTTGCTGGTAAGGAACTTGAATTAAGCTACCATATTGGGGAGAACTTATTATTAAGTATATATTCCCAGTATGGTAAGTTAATTTAAACCCTTAACGGCAACCCAGCAACTGGCTATCCGTGCCAGTGCGGGTGCAGGTGAGCACGCCAAGCAGGCCGTCCAGGCGGCTGCACTCCATGAGCTGAGGATCCCCACCTTGAAAAAAACCTAAAATTGGGGTTTAGGGTTTAGGGTTTAGGGTCTAGGGTTTAGGGTTCAGGGTTTAGGTTTAGGGTTTAGGGTTAGAATTGGGGTCATATAATGGAAAATAAAATGGAAACTGCTATATGTTAATGGGGGTTATATAGGGGTAATATTGGGATAATGGAAAATAAAATGGAAACTACTATAGTATATTGGGGTTATGGTGCATAACAGTAGTTTGCAGCTTCTTCTCCATTATCCCTATACACCCGTATATGCTCCTGTAAGCCCTTATGTTACCTGAGGATCCCCACCTTTGAGTAGGGCAGCAACTTGTCCAGGTGTTCGAGCAATCCAAAGTTCCCAAAAGTCTGTATGAACAGCGCCACACAGTGCAGCGCAAGATTGATGCGGCCGTAGTGCCCGGCAGCAAAATGCCGGTGGCCGATGGCGTAGGAATCTCCCGCTATCTGGTTTGCAAGCGACTTCCAGGGGTAGAAGTAGAACGGCCCCGGTGAGAACAGCAACCATTGCCACAGCCGAGTTGATGTTGCGATCTGGCCCGTCATCGCGGCAAAGCCTACGCTCAAATCTATAAGTACATGGACAGCACACGTAGGATTTTGTTTCTTGACCTGATACCCATTTCCTGTGTGAGTTCGGATCATGTCGTTTGCCTGTAAGGCAATCTACTTTGATCTTGGGCGGCGCATGCATCGTCTGGTGTACAAGATTTAAGCCGAAATGCACGGTCTATCTTAGGTGGACACCCATGCCTGCAATAGTTGCTAATTGTAAAGGATAATGGTAATTATATTGAGTTATATATTCCATGACTTCCACATGGTTTGGGGTTTAATCAGGGTCAGGGGCACTCAGTAAGTAGGGTAATAAGGATAAACGGGGTATTACGTGGCCTTCAATAAGGATAACAAGTATACTTGCTAAGTCCCCCTGACTCTCCAAGTAACCCGTAAATCCTTAACGCAAACACAATTAAATCGCCCAGTATACGATGGCAGTTTCCATGTTCTTTTCCATTGTCAATATATTCCCTATTAAGATACCCTAAATTCTAAACCCCTAAACCCTAAACAATTTCCCGTAGAGCCCTTATATGTCCCTAAGATCCCTTTAAGATGCTGTAAGGGCCTCAACAATTCCAATATCATTTTGAGGTCTATTTGAAGTACCTATACCAGAATGATATGAGCTGTAGTCTAAACTCCAAGGTGGAGGATATCTAGGGGAGTATTATAGGGGTCATTAAGGGGGATACTAAGAGTTTAGACAATGGCTCATATACAGGAATCAAACCCTAAACCCTAAATCCTATCATACAAAAGTGGTTTCCATTTTCTTTTCCATTATCCTTATATATCTCCCCACTAAACCCTAAACCCTATAGGGAACGTGTCATAATGTCGGGACGATGGAAAGTGGGCGGTCCGACGTCTCATGGTCATCAGCTTGCAGCGGCTCCTTAAGCCCGTGGCTACTGTTGTGGGGTTTAGGGTTTAGGGCCCCTAAACCCTAAACCCTAAACAGTTTAAGGTTTAGGGTTTAGGGATCTGTGGGGATTATGAACCGCAGTAGGGAGGCCACTCTGACGGGGAAGAGTATGAGCTAAGGTCTAAACTCCTAATATCCCCCTTAATAACCCCTACAATAGTCAATGCTCCCCCATATAATCCTCTATGTAACCCTTTTTGAGGAGTTTCGACGCCAGCTCATATGGAGTCCCATCTTTTGCCTTGCTTGAATCAGGCCTTTGCTTCTAATCATATTTGGATTTTTGGGGGTGTCTTTCTTGTTGTCCGTTTTTTGCCAAGCGTGATCTTCCATGAGTTAAGCAAACATGCTATGTAGTGCGCCCACACCCCATAGTGTCAAAGATTGCTCTTACTTGGATAAACTTCAAACACGCTGATAACTGCATGATCATATGTAATGGCCCAAAACTGCTTGCGCAAGACCCTACGCAAATCTATGCTCTCATGAAATATATCTGAAAAAACCTCAAACTTACTGATTGGCGTTCTAGATGCTTGAGGGGAAGTAGGACATTAATTTGAGTCAATATTCTAGGAAATGATACCGAGAGTATCAGGATGCACTCCCCCATTTTTGCTTAAGCACCAGTAAACAAGGTCCGGAACCCCGAAACCTTTCATCCGAACACCCGTGAAATCCGTTCAGCCAACAGAAACATATAGTCCCCAATAAGTAAATAGAGTATGGCATATATATGGATCTTATTATACTATACCCCATATTCTACTTTCGTAAGGGGGACTATACATTCAAAACCACCTCGAGCCACAAACCCTCCTGGGCGAACCCTGGAAGAATCGCCGAGGAGTGTGCTGCCAGCTGCGTCGAGATTGCCCGAAGGTCCTCCCAAAGAAGTATGGGTGCAACCGGGGAGTTTCAAATAAGTCCCTCAAAAAACCTATGGATAGGAGGAGATGTAAAATCTTGTCAAGTCTCTTGGGCACACACATGTAGGGAATACAAAGGATCAAGCAACAATTTGGTAGTTTCCCTAAATGGGGGACCACAATATAACGACCCAAATACTATAGTCCTTACTGGATCCCCAAAAAAGTACTCACACAAATCCCCATTTGAGAAACTTCGGGTTTAGGAGCTGGCGGGTTGCGCCTGTTAATTAGGGGGGTATCCGTGAATGAGTTAAATTATCGGCCCCGAAGCGTGAACCCATCCCCCGAAAAACGTGAGTAAGTAGTCCTATTTTAATGTCATATCACTGAAAAGTTCCCAAGATAATAGGATCATTTGCCCCCTACACTGCTGGGAATGAGCGCCAGCCATCGCCAATTAGTCAGGTGGCGCTCGTGGCATTCAGTGGCTCAGGCCGGACCCATTCTGTACCAGGACCTTCCTTGTACCGTTAATTGGGGCCATATGGTCCCTAATAGTGGGTACTTAGGCCCTAATAGAGGGTAGGAGGAGGGTCTAGGTAGTTGCATCATAGGCTTCACACACTCTTGTGGAGCAAATGAGTAGTGTTTTTTGGTGGTTAAATAATCTTACTCTATATTGGGTACCATAGTATCCCCAAATAGAATACTCAAATGTGGAATGGGTCTTTTTCAGCATGGGCCTGCATTGCCTTCGGGATCCCATCAAATGTTTTGATCGGCGATCGATGTAGGAGTGCGCTGAAGGATGTATGGGTCATTTTCGAGAAAGCACAATTGCACGCATGAATTTGAACAAGTTGCAAATATCTTAATCCCTCCAAACATGGCTACTCAGATATAAGCATCACATCCAAATAACGCACTGTTTCCATGCTAGGCAAAGAAAAATGCAACTTCCCTTGAGAAGCCCAGATCTCTCGTAACATGGCCTGGGGCAGCTCTTGTGACTGGTCGACCATGGGCGGATTCTGCCGGCGAGGGAAAACAAGAAACATGAAATACTGGCTCACACTTCCAGCATTGCATCTATACTACATCACCTTACACAAACATACTAAGTCTAATCCAGCATGCAATCGCTCTGGCCAAACTATTTGGGCATCTAATATGGTAGTTTCCCAAAGCAAGGGGACCCCACTATACTATAACCCTTATTATGGGGACCCCCAACATGGTACCCCTAATTTTGGGAACCCCCATATATGCCCCAAAAAGTCAGCAAGACATGAGGGCTGGAAGTGACAGAGTTGTCAGGCTTCAGGGAAGTGTTTCCAAGTCTTACACCTTCTCGCAACCGTAAGAAACACCAAGCCCGAATCCGCAGAATCAATCCTACACCTTAAGAACCCACGCTGCATGACTTAGAGACTTAGACCTAAAGCAAGAACCTGAACCAAAAAAAAATGGAGTCATGACAAGGCCAGAATTGGTTTATTTGAAAAACCCTACACATACACTTCATCATCGTGGCAACTTATGCAAACATCGGACCGGACCAGGCAACCCCTGACATCCCAAGAACCCACTTGAACATTTCTGCACAAGCCATGACCGAAACATCTATTCGGGTGTCGCATGGGGATTTATATGTCACGGATATAATCAGCTTCAGCGGGGGGGAGTGGATAGTGAAGACCGTACAGGATTGCAGAAAAGCCTGCCCACAGTCGTGACAACGAGGCAACTAGTATTGATCCGTTGCTGATTCATTATCCGAGGCAAAATCCCCCTGGCAACTAACGCCAAACACTATTTCTAATGAACCTTGGATAATGGGGGACACACATACAATTAGGGTTGGCGCGTACCAGGCTTGTAACTTGCTTCACAATTTTTGCATGCATGTAATGTAAACGCCAAATAATTAGAATGGAACATTAGGTTGCAGGGTATGCCACGGATACTATAACTACGCAAAAGGTTGTTTGGGAACAATACTGGCAATATTAATGGATCTACATTGAACTGAAGCATTTCCCTTAAAAAACATTGCTGCAAAGGGAGCAAACAGTATGAAACAATCGGTTGCCGACAGTCCTAACCCCAGTGATAGAAATTCTAAACAATGCAACAAAAAACCTTAACCCCTAAACCTTTCATGATGAAATCCTTTGAAATGGGGTGTTTCTCTTGCCGGGGGAGGTGCCTGCTCAAATCTTAACACATTCCTTAAAACTCCCTACCGTCGCTTGTTGGCGGTGACTGATGCCCCAAACTAGCGTGCCTCGTCCGCTTCTTCAATGAGCCTCAGCAAATAACATCTGGCTGTGTTTGATGAGTTGGGAACCTGCAAAAACATACCCGCAGACTTCTGACACTGGAATGGAGCCTGCAAAACTGAAACTCCCAGCCCGCAAGCCCTCGCCCTAAACAACCCCCCAAACATGTGGCGTGTATCGGAAACATGGCTGTGTGAACGTAAAACTTCGATAAGTACATTGTGAGGCGACCACCAATGTAACTCAATGCTGGCGTTTGACATACTAGAACAAGGCTGTTGGGTAGGTTATACCGCAATGACATAAGTGGCGTTATGGAATGAACCGGCACCTTTATCAGGCCTGTTTTCAACCCAGTCCCCATTTTATTCTCCATTTGCCTCTTCATTTGGTTCCCCATTCTTGGTAGCGAACTGGATTTCTACAGTAGCTCTTGCCGGGCAGGGTTTATTATGATTTTATGAACCACCAACATTATCTGTAACAGGACTAGTGACGGATTATGCGACCTTACCTCAACTTAAATTGGATTTTCCTTGCCTAGGCAAGATTCAAAACAAGGGAAGGTTACCAAAGCCCTAAATACCCAAATATTGGGTACATGGACCCTAAACCCTAAACCCTAAATATCCCCATATAACCCGCAGCTGCAACCAGGTAGCACGGAGGAGATCTCGACTCCGGGAATATCGGGGTCAAAGGCCTCCCAGAGCTTCACACGGATTGGTAGGAGTGAACTACGGATTTCAGAGCGGGCATATCCATATGCACATATATGTGTGGGTCTCTATTCACTCACACGTATAACATATTCATTTTCGCATTTACGAGTCTCTTTTTCAGAGGCTTCGTTGCACAAAAGGTTTTCGTGGATTTGGCGGTGTAAAAAGGATGTTGGAAGATCCCACATGCATACCTATCTATGGCTTAAATTGCGGAGAGGCAAAGTTTACGAGGGTCCTTCTTGTGTATGCAAGGTCAAAATTTTATTTGGTAGCGGTCGCTATTCCGGGCGAAGAAGTTCATCCACAATCACATGTATCTTCATCTTCTCCAAGAGGGGTCAGGGACCTCCACTGGGGTTTAAGGCTTGGGTGTCGTTACTTGCCAGTATTTGCACAGGGGTTTCCACCAACAGTTGCACGAATCTGCACATCCGTCTTGGGACGAACCAATAGCAATTTCAAACAAGCCGGCCTCTCCTGAAACTGTAATGATGAACCGATGCCCATGTCTTAAATTGGAGCTTGAAAAAATGGAGGACCCCGAAAAACTTATGGTATCCTTCTAATGGTGACTCCAGAAAAAGGCCGCTGAAACCACAAATACCAATGAGGGTTGTCTGATCCTGCTGGGAATATCAAAAATGCATGCTGGGCTTGGCTTGCTGATGGGGATCTTAAACTAAATTACCGGAATGGAGAACCCATGGAAGACGAATGACAATTGGGGTTATGTAAGGATTGTGTTAAATAGGGTTCGCGAGGCTCGCCGAATTGCCAGAGAGTACAGAATAAATCCAAAGGTTGCTATGTTATGGTAATCAACTTCATCTACGTTCCTTAACAGCAACCTATTCTGAAGCATGCGACAAGAAGGCGGAACCAGTGAACTGGGTTATGATCAAACCTATGGCCTTCCATGCTAGAACTACTTTCTGGTTCATTTCGTTTACCATTGTTCCGACTTGGTACCATTGTGAATCATAAATAGTAGTTTCCATTTGATTTTCCATTAGCCCAATATAAGCCCAATATACTATAGTAGTTTCCATTTGATTTTCCATTATCCCAATAGGGAATTGTAGTGCCCTAAGATGTTAATTTTGCAACATCATTCTTGCTGCTCCTGGGCACCTCTTGGCAAATGTCCCGAGCAGTTTTGGAAGCCTTGGCCTGGCGGAGGGGCCGCCAATAAAGCAGGAGTTCACGACAACACGGTTCAATGGTTTCAGGACGAATGCAAGCTTAAGCGTAAGGCTTTTGCAGGTGGAACCACGTGTAACGTCAAGGAGCAAGCGGAGACGTGGAAGGTTTTTGGATGAAGTGTTTAAAAGATTATGTTTGAGAAGCCCTTGCAATAGCAACTCGAATTGATGAGGGGATCTAGGTTTCCCGAGGCCTTCTACAAATGACCTTTTACGCGTCATATGATAATGAAAGATAGTCATGACATCTTTGTTTTTGGTTCTTTTTTTGAAGGTCAATCCTGTATCTCACAACCTGCCCAGCAGGTGCCGCGCGACAACCGCCATTGCCATTCCTTTACTGCAACCGCCGCGCCGCTGCTGCTACTGCTACTGCTATCACTACCATGATCGCCTCGCCCATCTTTTCAATTGTAGACCCGACGAAACTAAAACGCATCCTTGTCTACTGCTACGTCTTCGCGCTCAACGGCCAAAGGCTACCTACCGGCTATTAAACATCAACTCTTAGTACGCTTGTGCCAGGAGAATGGATCCCTTTCTATAGCCTCAACATATAACCCTGAGTCATTCCCTGCACTATGCGCTTCATAACTATATTGACTCCCCCACAACCCGTTTAGCAATTTAGAACCTGGAACCGGTTTGCAAACCGAAACATGCCGCTTGCGCCTCTTCTGCAGCTTCGGCCTTGCCATGTGAGTTCTTCAGGGTTAGGGGCCTGTTGTCAGCAAAGCGTCACTAGATTTGCAGGCCAACAATAACAGTCCGACCCGAATCCCGCATGATTGTTTTCTAAGCGACATAGGTTCCCTTCTTCCCATTGTATAGTTTTCCTGTGATCAGTCAAAGCGAATTCATCCGAATCCTTCAGGCGTTGTTGGGTCACAACAGGAACTCACATGCAAGATGTCTAAAACCGAGTCAAACGGGCTGGCCCCGTCGCACACCGACCTCCAAGCGATTGACAAACCCTACAATTTCACAAACCATTTGTCCATTTCCACCCGTCCCCATTTCAATTTAGGGCAAATTCATGGAAGGCATGCCTCCAAAAAAAATGGATATGGAAGTGCATAAGCACTGAAAGCATTTTGGAGTTCCAAATTGGGTACACGTCGGAACCCGGGGTTCATTTGTGGGGGTCCCCCGAGGGTCCTAAGGATTATTTTAAGGATCGTGTTAAAAAGTTCCCATTCCAACCTGCCCCCGCAAACTTATAGAGCAGGTTCCCAATGGCCCGCCTATCGGATGCCACCTTATAGTAGGACTCCTCTGAAAGGGAAGCATGATGGAACTCAAGTGTCCCTAAAAAGGCCGGCCTATTTGGGGTCCTGGGGATCTACTTGCACTGCAAGGGTTGGAATCTTTGAGCGAGCCTCGATCAGTGCCAACGCAGCGAGCTTCGCTTCAAGCAGGCTGTACTGCTCCTGGTGGTGGTTCAGAACAGTGCAAAAATTGAGAAGAATACTATGGTATTTATGGATAGCAGCCAGCGCCTCCGTACATCACTCCGCAATGAGGGATCCGTAGTTTGGAACCATGCCGCAATCAAACAAGGTGACTGGCATGCATGGCTGCACAATGAACAACAATTACAGCTGGATTTGATTCCGTTGCCTTTTGAAATGCGCCAGCGCAACAACATATCAAGTAACCCAGAACCAAATTGTAGCCCGCAACTTCAAACGTTTTCAAGGTTTTCAGACGCATGTGTTTTTACATGTCCACGACGGACCTACGGGAAATTGAAGTTTACGGCACTGGTGACAAAAATCCACCAGCAGGAAAATCGACTCAAATCACGAACAACAACAGGACCCTTTACATTGACGAGCACACCGCCGTACCCAACAACCCACCCAAACGAATTACAGGCGAATCATACCCAAAGGATCCATGTAGGTATATGGTATTTACTTAGGGCCCAAAGGGGTTCCCATATACCTACTTTAAGACCAAAGTATATACCATATAGCTACATGGACCCTTTGGGATAGTTGGGCCTCTTTGGCGTTGTACTCAGCCATCCAATATTCCTTGGCCTCGGGTCAGGCTGGGTCCCCAAAAAGTCCTTCAAGATGGATAGGTTTAGGGTCTAGGGTTTAGGGTTTAGGGGTTAGGGTTTAGGGATTAGGGTTTAGGGTTTAGGGGGTTAGGGATTTAGGGTTTAGGGGTTTAGGGAATGCAAAAGATGGGTAAGCAGGCACACCCAAAAACTCCAAATCTGAGAGGTGCCAAGTAATCCGAAAACAATTCCCAGCGATGATCCCCGAAAAACTGTAACGATAACTCATTTCCCCCACTCCCTGCTGACCACCACGGAGGAAGGATTAACCAAACTGAGCCACAGCCTGAAAAAAATGCGAACACGCAAATTCTATACGGATTATCTAAGGTTATATGGGGACTATGTAGGGTCTGTATATAGGTCATGTGATTTTTACATAGGGGTTAAATGAGCTTATACATGTACATGCAAAATATTCCAATGATGAAAACTTTTGGGGCCTGACGTCACATATGGCATCCGATATTTCGAGGTACCACACATGGACAACAGGTGGCTGCGGCACTTAAGCCCATGTAGCAGGTGCTGTCTCTTCAATAACTTGAGGTGTAATCCTTCATGTCTTTCCAAGGATCCGTCCCGAATTCCTGATTGAATAATTGAAGCCGGGAGAAGCATAGAAATGTTCTGCACCTTAAATTGTTATGCGAGCTTGGCATTTATGGCGTTTCACACCTTTGCCTACTTACCACAAAATCTGTTGAAACATTACCCTTTATATTGACTGAGTGGATGGCTTCCTTCTCGCGCTGCAAGCCCTGTTGGGCATCCTGGCTCGCAAGACGCTGTTGGCAACAACCTGATTGCCTAAGGATGGGGGCTGTACCCAGTAGGTTCAAACCATAGAAAATTTGAGACTGGCATCTGGAAGGCGAAGCAAAAGTGACCTGCAGGCCAAATCAACTGAGTGTCAACACAATCCGCGGCATAATCATTTCAGTCAAAGCTCTGAACATGTGATTAGTTTAAATGTTTCGAAGTTTACAAGGGCAGGATGAACATGCATGATGATTGAAAAGAACTTGATTCACGGAAAAACCTCAGCCTACCGCGCGTGATGAAGGCCCACTGCCCCATCGACCTGAAGCTTGCGCTTCATCTCGGAACAGCCCGAGAGCCTGCGAAAGCTGAAGCTGGGCAATTTCAGTTTGAAACCATGGGCCCCTAGTATGGGCCTTTGACCCTGGGATCCTTATATACCTACTACATACCCTATATGAGTACCCCGTACGGGTCCCTAGAATCCCCCTAACAGCCTTATTGGCCCGTATTACGCGCGCCACATTTGAAAAAAGAGGCAAGCTTTTACCTACACCCTATCCGTGGGAGGTTTGGGAAATTCGGCGAAACGTGCGGAAGCATTCTTTTCTACGTTCTTAGCACAATGTAGTTTGTCAAGTGCTCTTAATGAAATTTAACAGTTGGCTCTACTTGAAATGTTGTTTTAAATGATTTCTCTTATCAGCATAAACAACCCAACCTAAGACTTCGAAATCAGTACGCCCTTTTTGTCAAGGATTGTGGCATGTGGATGCATACATCGTAATTGCTGAAAAAAAGTCCTGTGCCCGGAACAGCCATTACGGAAAACTTCTAACTGTAAATGCTTTACCTAAAGGACCTTTACTTTTTATCAACCCCCATATGTTGAATGCTGCAAGTACTGGAAGCAAATTCTTGCTTTTGCTCGGATCTTCCGCCGCTGCCGGACCGCTTACTTAACATTGGATGCAGAAGCAATTTAAGATGTTTTGTTGTTGTTGTGTTTTTTTTTTGGCTTGTTTTCATGGAAAGTCTCAGGCGAGAGCTTGATTTGGCAATCA